>ML677352.1:29182804-29202080 GCA_007922305.1 Dermatemys mawii
TGAATAAATCTATGACTGGGTTTGGACAGTACTTGCTTTTTAGGCAAAACAATGAATGATGCAATCTGAAGCTGGTATTGCGTCATACATGATATGAATTGCATCGTGTTATTCCCAGAAGTCATGGATGATGCAATCATAACGAAGCTTACATCACTCTGCTGAACAAATTGCCCTGTATCCGCTCTAGAAATCATACAGTGTCGTGCTCTCTTATTTGTCAGTGTTTGATTTTGCAAAGGGACACATTTCTGTTTAGCCAAAGTGAGCAGAGATGCCTCGTACTTGTGTGAACAGTGCCGATAACTTCTGCTATGTTTGTGGTGAAGTGACTTTTGCCTCACAAAAACGCAGTATAACCACTATGGTTAAGAAAGCCTATCACCTTTATTTTGGCTGCGAAATTGGAGATCAGGACAAGAGGTGGGCCCCACACATATGCTGCAACACTTGTGCAACAAATCTTCGCCAGTGGTTGAACAGGAAAAGGAAATCTATGCTTTCTGCAGTGCCAATGATTTGGAGAGAGCCAACAGATCATACCAGCAATTGTTACTTCTGCATGGTGCCTCCAGTTGGGAAAGGTGTGTCAAAGAAGAAAAAGTGGACTGTGCATTATCCAAACATTCCATCAGCTGTACGCCCAATACCCCACGGAGAAGGACTGCCGGTTCCTGATGCACCAGAATCATTCTCACTTGAGTCAGACGAGGAAGAGGAAGAGCATGAAACTTCTGGTCCTGAACCATCAATGTCACAGGACCCACATTTTCTCCCATCCTCCTCCTCTGAACCACACCTCATAAGACAAGCTGAACTGAATGACCTTGTCAGGGATTTGGAACTACCCAAGAGTAAGGCAGAGGTGTTGGGCTCCAGACTACAGCAGTGGAATCTCCTGGCAGGTGATGTTAGGGTTTCCATGTTCCGTGACCGTCAAAAGGATCTTGTCCCATTCTTCTTCATGGAAGGTGATCTTGTAGCCTGCAACAACATCGATGGTGTGATGGCAGCCCTCAACATCGTTCACGATCCAGATGAGTGGAGACTCTTCATTGATTCATCGAAGACGAGTCTTAAAGCTGTTTTGCTGCATAATGGCAATGTTTTGCCATCAATTCCAGTTGGTCATGCAGTCCATATGAAGGAAACCTATGACAACATGAAACAACTTTTGAGGTGCATAAACTATGACCAACATCAGTGGCAGCTTTGTGGTGATTTGAAGGTTGTTGCTCTCTTGCTTGGTCTGCAGACTGGATACACAAAGTACTGCTGTTTTCTCTGCGAATGGGATAGTTGTGCAAGAGATTCCCACTACATCAAGGAAGATTGGCCATTCCGACAGTCTTTGGAGCCTGGGAGGAAAAGTGTTCAGCATCCACCACTTGTTGAATCAAGGAAGATTTTGTTACCACCCTTACACATCAACCTGTGTCTGATGAAGAACTTTGTCAAGGCCATTGACAAAACACAAGCAGCTTTCAAGTACCTCCATGGAAAATTTCCAAGGTTAAGTGAAGCTAAGATAAAGGAAGGTGTCTTTGTTGGTCCTCAGATTCATGAACTTCTTCGAGATGATGCATTTGACCATGCACTGCGTGGCAAGGAAAAGACGGCATGGAAAGCCTTCCAGTCAGTGGCAATACATTTTCTCACAAACAACAAGGCAGACAACTACAGGTTGTTGGTGGAAAACCTCCTCAAGGCATACAAAAGCCTTGGTTGCAACATGTCACTAAAGATACATTTTTTGCACTCTCATCTAGATTTTTTTCCACCGAACTGCAGAGCAGTGAGCGACGAGCACGGCGAGCGATTTCACCAGGACATTGCAACAATGGAGAAATGCTATCAGGGCAAATGGAGCCCATCAATGCCTGCAGACTATTGCTGGACAGTGACAAGAGATGCTCCATTTAATGAATACAAGAGACAAGCCAAGAAGTGCCGAGTAGACACTGAATAGGACTAAACTATGTACATCATAGATTTCTGCCTTTTGTTTCATAACACATTTTATTTATATAACCCTTTTGCTGATTTTTAAAGTGTTACATAAACAGGACAGGTGAAATATTATCATGTAAAGCAACCATAAACACATGAAAAGACCTAGGTTTACAATTTATGATTAAAACTCTATCTACACAATATACATAGACATAAAATGTAAAAACTTAAATATCTTAGAAACAGTAGCCTATCAGTTGTTTTGTCATATTTGAATTCAGCACATCAAAATACATAATAAATATCACATTTTATCTCTGAAGCAGACGACTTCTAAAAAATTGTAGACCAGTGTAATTTGAGTTGTGTTGACAATACACCCTGTGATATGCACCCATCACTGGGGCTCATAACTGACACTCCACATCCAAGCAATTATCAAAGCTACAAACTTATCATCATAATGTGTGTCTATATTTCCCAGCTTGTATTAGCTTCATATTTATATATTTTTCTTCAGATTCCTAAAATGCTGTTATGGGCACCCATCCAAATATAGCCCATAATTTAGAAATACAACATAAACCTATTCACTTCTGCCACACCCCCCATTTCCTTAGAAGCCTTAATGGAGAAAAAGAGATTAAACAGATCAATGTTTGTTTGTATTAATGTAACTTCTGAAGATTTGTCAGCAAACTATATATTAGGGGGTCCCCATTGTTGTGAGTTTTGTTATGGCCATGAGTGGAGGCAGGATCTGGCCTTACTTACAGCATAAACTATCCGTATAGAGGAATTGGCTGATAAAAGGGGCCCAAAACTGTAAACAACCAAAAGTTTCCAGCTCACTGACATAGACAGCAGAGTCAGGCTGCAAACATCGAAGTGTTCTGTTTGGGATCAGTGAGAGAAATCCAGGAAAGCAGCATGGTAGGGTATGGTATGGAGAGTGAGAAGACAAGTTTTATTCCTGGCTCTGTCATTCATTTGCCTTATGACCTTGATCAAGGGCACCTCAGTTTCTACCCTAGTATAATCATAATATTAATGATCACTGGTCTTTGTAGAGTTCTTTGAGAGCTATGAAAGAAGCCACTGCAGACAAAATAGCAAAAATAAAACCAGTGATGGGGGAACCCCAAGGGCTCAGGCCCTTAAACTTGGATTCTTACCTGACTATATACCAGTTCATCCAGGGCCCGGGCGACCCCCTCCTCCTCTTGTCATCCCCTTTTGGGGAAGTCCTAGTGGTCCTGAACCCCTATCCAGTGTGATAGGGAGTGCTCCTTCTCCACTCATCCTATAAGCTGAATTGTGGCTGCATGAATAACAGAAAACAACAAACAAAATGGTAAAAAAGAAAAAAAAAAAGAAAAATCCCAGTTGGTTCACAGGCAATTTGCAAATTCAAAAACTTATAAATGCACTGATTGAACTGTTAGACCAGTTCTAATTAACATTCAGAGTTAGCATTAAAAAGCCAACAATAATATTTTTCAGTGAACTTAATCCTCGCAAATAATATCGACAGAACATTCAGCTGTCCAGCTCTTGGGTTAATTTTTAAAGTTTTGTTAAAAAAATTATCTTTGAAAATGTACAACTGTCAAACTCGACCTTGCAAGAATGCTGCATGCCAAATTCACTTCCCATTCAGTTGATACAAGTTCTTTTCATGGAGTCTTTACAGGAGTAGGCCCTTTGAAATTATCCTTCTTTCAGATTAATTTCTTCTCATTCTAAGAATATCTATGTGGAAAGATTGTAAGTCACTATTATCTATTTCAATATTGTTCCTGTGACATCCAGATATATCACTGATAAGGACAAGAACTTAAAAATAATGCACATTATTATGAAAATAAAAGACAAGGGACTCAATACCCCATAAAATGAAACAGGTGTTTACAATGGCTTCTCTGTGACAGTGGATTAAAAGTACTGCTATTTTTGTTACCACAGTGTAACACTGGCATTTGCAAAAGGATTAATCTTCCACATGCCTTCTATTGAGCTGCCAGTAGAAAGGAGAGAGAAAGTGAAGTGTGTGCATTAGAGATTTAGGAACAAGAAGAGGATGGAACCACTGAGCTCTTGTATTACAGATAAATTCTTTTTCCAAGGCAATACTAGTTTCTATTGAGATCAAAATCATTTTCACCCTTCTCTGTATTGCTATTCTCAATCTCCCCTATCTTTCTGGCACTTATGTCTTTCAGGCTTTCATTTGTTTTTTCATCTGCCACTCCTGAAGTTCTTCTTTAAGTGCCCAGTTTCTCAGATTTCAATTTCCTGCCTAAAAGGTTACTGAAATAATACTCCCCTCTCAAATTTCATAATATAATATATACAGTATGGCCAAATCTCTTCATTATACCATGCTCTCAAAGCGTTCAGGGAAATCATTAGGATGATGTTCATTATGAGCCCCATTATTGCACTACACAGCAAAACTAATTAAATAAAGGAAGCTGACAGGAATAAAATCATTCAACACTCATCTTGGCTTTATTTGAGACTGTACCATCCTGCACAGTAGCACAGTAACACTGCAGGATGGATGGAAACCAGGCAGCCCTATAGAGGTCTATAAATTCTATATCTGTGTAGCAAATCCAGCACATGTTCATTTAGGTCAAATCCTGCGTTTCTTCCAATCCTGCATTAATGGAAAACTCCTGCTGCATGGAATGTGAAGGGTTAATTAGTCCTGACTAAATGAAGAGTTCATCAATGGATCATTTATACCCTAAAAAGTTAGTAAATATACTTAGAGCATCATCATGATCTAGAGGGTGGGCATAGTACTAGGTGCTGGGAACCCTTACTACTTTGTGGTCTTGTGCAAGTCCTTTGACTGCACCAGGCCTTGCTTTTCCCATCTGTGAAATGGAGACAGTTGTAGTCATCTACCTCAAAGGTGAGCTGAGGAAAAAGTAGTTCACTTTTGTAAAGTGCTATGTAAGTTAAAAAATGGAAAAAAGGCAAAGGTAAATCAAATTTGGAGCACATTTATTCACTAGGGGGCCAATGCTACCTCCACTGAGTTCCTGTAAACTGGCCCTTGTTAGCCCAGGAAGTCAGAATAAGCCACAAGGAAAAAATGTGTATGTATTTCCATTACACATTTCTAGGTTCTGAGAATTTCTGCTGGAGAATCAGAAGCGTTTCTTGTATTTCTTTGCACCCCCTTTCCCTACACACCTTTCACACTCATAACGCTGCTCAGATTATAAATATTATCAATTATTTGTATTGCAGGAAGACAACGGGTTCAGTTGAGATCAGGGTTCTATTTTACCAGACACTTTACAAACAGGCAGAGAGATGGTTCCTGCCCCAATGATCTTAGTCTAAACAGACAATGGATGAGAGGGGAAACAAGCACAGAGATATGAAGAATCTCTTGTATCGAGTTAGGAATAGAATTCAGGTCTCCTGAATACTAGACACAGGACCACATTGTCTTGCAAGCATCCTAATGATCTCATCATCTCCTGCTTCTGCAGAGACTCCAAGTTTTGCCTCAGACCATCCCCCAGTGTGGCCTCACAATCTCCTTTTCTTTGAATACACTTTTCAAACTTCACTTCTTTTAGCTAGTCTTTGCTACTAATCTCAGCTCACTGGATCCCACGGCAATCCAAGTCCCTGGTCACATTAAAATAATAGAATTCATTATTTTTAAACTCCCAACACATTAACATAAATATCTCAACTGGTCATCACAGCAACCACAAACACAGGACCAGCTTGTGAGCCTCTTTTCCACAGGTGAACATTTTGTCCCACGAGTCCCATTGGATTCAGTGGCAGTACTCATGTCAGTAATTACTCCTCTGTACGAGAAAGGACTCACAAGCTGGCCCACAGCACACTCTCCCAGCATTTGCCTCCTCTCCTTTTTTTTGTTCATTCTATTAATTCTTCAGATTGTAAAACATGGTGATGGGGAGGCTTTTACTTCTGTAAATTTCTATCTAGAGAGGACTGCAAGGGCCAAAAGAGCTGGAACCAGGTGTTATATTATGCCTGCCAAGCAATAAAACACCTTCCCCCACCCATGGCACTATATCATTATATCATTAACAAAGAATGATCTCATTCCTAATTGAAGATGCTTAATCCCAAAACTATCAACAGAGCACCTACACACTGGGTTAGTGTCCAAATTCACACCCCTTTGGGATGTGGCTTTGTTTGTTTACTCAAAAATGGGATCACATCAGCCGGAGACTAAATTTTTCCCCTGATATTTTCCTCCAAGGTTCCTGTGTCCTCGCTCTGTACTCTAATGAGCCACTCTGGCTTCCTTAGTGTTCCACAGGAATTAAAGTTCTGCACGAGCTCCACTAAGTCAGTAGAGCTTCAGCTGCTTTATACCATTTGCTGACCTTTGGTGCATCAACAAAATACCAGAAGGTAAAATCTTGGCTTCATTGAAATCAATGTCTAAACTCCCAGTGACTTCAGTGGAAACCAGGATTTCACCCAAGATATTAATGATAGTAACTATTTTTGTATGAATTTGCCATATTTTGCAATGATTGGACACTCCCACTGAAGTCAATGAAAGGATATGGCTTTAAACAACCAAAAATATGTAAGAGAATCCAGCAGCTGGCAACTAATAGATGCTTTAATTATTTTTAATGGACTGAGATCCCTTTGGGCATGGTCATGTGTATGCTTTTTATTCCCACTAATCATTTTCACACAGAAATGTTCTCCCTTTTCTCAATAATGAAGTAATATAATAGTCTGATATTTTATATTACAATAATTTCAACGTAAAGAAGTCCACATAATATTATGGGTTCCTTAAAAAGTTACTGGGTAAAAAAATTGTTTTCTATTATAACTCAATTGAAATCAATTGATACATATGTAAGTACTTATTCAGGAATGATGGATAGGGCTCCGTATCGGTCATGGAGGTCTCGGAAGTCACAGATTCCATGACTTTCTGCGACATCCATGACTTTTGCAGGGGCCAGGGTGGCTGACCCCGCAACCGCCGAAGCAGCTGGCTGTGGGGCCAGATGCTCAGGTGGCTCCTAGGATAGCCACACTATCTGCTGCTCCGGCAGCTCTGGACAGCGATGCCCAGGCTGCTGGCCAGAGCAGCCACGGTCCGCGGCCCATGGTAGCTGGTACTGCTGGCCCCGGACGACCCCTCCCAATCTCCCCGGGATTTAATCACAGATCTTTTTAGTATAAGTCATGGGCAGGTCACCAGCAGTGAATTTTTGTTTATTGCCCATGACCTGTCCATGACTTTTACTGAAAATACCCGTGACTAAATCGTAGCCTTAATGATGGATCTGCAATTGATTACACAAAATATGTGCATCAGCCACAGATAATTATATATGTAGGCATAAAGCAAAACACTATACATGATAAAAGATTTATAATATTTTATTTGAAATTGCATATGGAAAACTATAGTTTATTTAAAACATATCTCTGTAAATGATTGTTTTTCAGAGGTATTACACTAAACCTAATTTTATGTTAAATACTAGAAACATTAAATAAATACGTGAGGAACCTCAATTTTATTAACCACAGCTCTATTGATCTCAATTTGCTTTCTGAAAACTCAAGGCCAAAATATATAGTGCAGAAAGCAATCATGGACTGGCACAAGCCCATAAAAAAGTCTAATCTTTCTCACCCAGTAAAAGAAATCTACACGTATTCTGTTACAAAAGATCTGCTTTTATTAAGCTCTCTGCTTCAACATTTAAATGTTTTATTTCCTCTCAGGGCAATGCATTGACAAGCTACATGTTAAATGAGACTGGACATGAAACACCTCACTGGTTTGCAAAGATAAAAGACTGGACATTTAACAAATTTATGCAAAAGTGATAGGAAAATAGGAAATTACTTAGCCACAAACTGTACAAAGCTATCACATATTTTAAGAGAGGTAGACACATGTTAATATTTGAGCAATGAATGCAACATATAGTATATTTAATATAGACAATTGTTTAAGAAATCTCTACTTTGAGAATAGTAGTACTACCAAAACAAAAAAAGTAAAGAAGAGATCTTGCATAGGAGAGATTTCTCAATATTCTGAAGCCATAGTACAATCTGTGGAACTCCTTGCCAGAAGATGTTGTGAAGGCCAACACTATAACAGGGTTCAAAAAAGAACTAGATAAGTTCATGGAAGACAGATCCATAAATTGCTATTAGCCAGGATGGACAAGGATGGTGTCCCTAGCCTCTGTTTGCCAGAAGCTGGGAATGAATGACAGGGAATGATCACTTGATGATTACCTATTCTGTTCATTCCCTCTGGGGCACCTGCCATTGGCCACTGTCAGAAGACAGGATTCTGGGCTAGATGGACCTTTGGTCTAATGCAATATGGCCATTTTTATGTTATGAAGCACAATACAATTAAGTACAACTCTTTTTTACTGTGTCCATGGTATGGACCAAGTTCTGTAAAACCGAATAAAATTATATGCCAAGACACTAATTTCAAGCAGACAGGTAAAAGTAGGCCTGTTACTTTTCATGGGGGATGAACTTGTAAAACATTTTTGAAATCTTTAGCCCACGTTGTTTGAATTAAAAGTGGAAAAAGTAATTGGTGCAGGTTCAGATGCTGCAGCATTCTTTTGTGGCCTGCCATAGCACTGCTCACCATGTCTCAGTTTCCTTCTGGTGCTTCAATAGTCAGCATCCACCTCCAATGTGGTTAGGACCCATGCTGACTAAGCTCTCTGGCTAAATCACACTGAGGTTCCTTCCGGGGTATCCAAGTTCCAAAACAAATACAACAAAGACAGTTGTCCGCCCATCTTGGACCCACCTAGGGTGACCAGACAGCAAGTATGAAAAATCGGCACAGTGTGTGGGGGGTAATAGGCGCCTATATAAGCAAGAGCTCTGAATATCAAGACTGCCTCTATAAAATGGGGACATCTGGTCACCCTAGAGCCAGCCCTTCTATTCAGTTTGTCTTTTCTAGTTAACACTCATCTGGGCTCCCTGTTTCAACCTACCTTTCCTCAGGAAGGCTCTGACAGACAGCACTCTCATTCAGCTCCTGGGCTTCCATCACCCAGTACAAGTTGGAGATCTGCTCCTCTTCCCCATCAGCTACCCACTGAGTGGGGCCAACCTCCATGCATGGCATCTACTGCAGATGTAGTGGAATGGGGCTGATTTGAACTCATAGGCTCTTGTAAATCCCTTGTAGGCGTGTGGAGTTTACACCCCATGCACAGAATGTTAACACAAAATTTCAAACTGTTTAAATCCACAGTTTACGCCCCCAACAAGGAACATGCTCAAACAGCTTGTGCTGCTGCCTTTCTCCAAAAATTCCTCTGACAAAATGAAAAACAAAAAAAGAAGGCTTCAAAAATCAGATTTAAAATAGACAGTGTTTTACAAACTACGCAATTCCTGTCCTACCATGACAACATCATTAACATATACATATTTACACGTTAGGAAAAATATTAGGAATGGATTTGTGAGCATATTTTGGCAACAACAGATTTCAGTGTAACTTGACCTGAATAGATTATATCAGTGCTGTGATGAGTTACATTGAGCCTGGCATCCCACCAGCTCTTACACTATGAATGCACTATTTCATAGCTAGTACTGCTAATAGGATTCTGACTGAATAGCTCTACATAATAAAAAACCTTGTTGGGGACAATTATTTTCTTTGTCGTTATCAACAGTTCTGCTTGTAAAACTAACTAGCAGAAGGAACCAAAGCTGTGTGGATTACAACAACACAAAGGAAAAACAGAGATAGGATCAACCTTTAACTGCACAGTGTGTTTTAATAGAAACCCTCTGGCTTTGTGAAACCGCTGGGTTCTTGAAACCTTGCTAGTGCAGGGAAGTACATGTAAATGCTGGGAACAGAAATACTATTGAACACAGTAAGTAAGCAGCACACCTGTGCTTCCACATACTGGGAAGATTGTGCTTCCTCTGCTGAAGTGGAAGAACCACCCTACGGGAGATTTTTTGCTTCCTCATGCACCTGTGCAGCGAATGAAAGGCAGGCTACTACAGACTTCAGATACAGTATGTGTACACTGCAATTAAACTCCCATGGCTGGCCTTGGTCAGCTGACTTGGGCTTGTGGGGCTCATGCTATGGAGCTGTAAAATTGTGGTGCAGACATTTGGACTCCAGCCCAAGCCCATATGTTGTGGAGTGCCCCGAGGCACTTCACACACCACAGAGGCATGGCTGGCTGAGGTGGGGTCTGACCAGAATTCTACTTTTTCTGTCCTACCTGTTGGGAGGAATACATACTGCATGCAGTCTTTTCAGGAATGCTGCAGTTGCCACTCCATGAAGAATTCTTCAGAGACTATTTGGTCCTTGTGCCGCTCTTTCACCTCCTCATCCCCAAACACCAGCTGTGGATACAAAAAACTAAAATCTCTGTCTTTATACGAAAACTAAGTTCAGTGAATTAAGTGGTTATTAATGCATTATGTTTGGGGACCTTCTTAAAATAAATCTTCTTCTAATAGTTAAGAATGAATGAGCATGTTAAAAGAAAAACAATTACTAGTTACCGTGTACAGTCTTTATACTGATGAGGCAATTCATCATGAAAATGATCTAAGAGCAAATTGGTCTCTAATTGAAGATGCAAAGTCTATATGTCAAACATTCGTGTTTTCCACAATGTTTTATATAACATCAAATAATTAATGACATAAAGGTGTTGCAAATTTGAAGATAGATTAAGCATTCTCATGTCTTCATGCACCATATTCTATGACTATTTTTACTTCTTGATTTGTATGGCATTTCATTGCCATCTTAAATCTCAGTCTTCACGAACATATTCCTCTGCAGTCATTTAAAAAAAACCCCAAACACATTTCACTAAAACTTTATCCTGTTGCCCAAGACCTTTTTTCCTTGGCATCCATTCTTATACCTATTGCAAATTCAATCCACACACTCACCCCCCTGCAAACCTGTGTGGAGAGAGGTCTAGTTATTCTGTACCACTTCACATGCAGAAGACTTTTAACTCAAGTAGTTAAACCTTCCAAAAGAAGTACTGTCTTACCAGCAACATATAATAAAAGTTAAGAAAAACTTTGGTATTAAATAATATTGGTGAGACATTCCATTGCCTTGTAACAGGCATAAAGAAATATCAATAGGAGTTAAGAAAGCAGCCCACAAGCACTTGGTTACTGTGAGATATGTCAAAAAGGTTGGTACAAATTTAATCTGATAATACTTGTCTTTGATTACAACACCACTTGCAAGCACAGGAACTTTTATGAACCATGGCAAAATCACTCATTTGGCCCCCTACCTTAACAATCCAAACCTCAAATTCCACATTACAAGCCTATGCTTTCCCTTCCCCTAAGACCACTGGAGAACTCCACAAGGGATGGTTTTATTACTGATAACTTCATATGATCAATGCTACATGTACTCAACATTATTTTGCACTCAGTATACACTGCCTTGTTTAGTCATTACAACTATTGTAATGGCTCAATTCTGATCTCCGTTTTACTAGAGTAACTCCAAGGAGTTCCTCCAGATTTACACTAGTGCCAGAGATCAGAATCTGGCTCTGGGCTTATCATATAAAAATAATTAATGTTAGGGGACTGGGGACTGAGAGACATAAGATTCATGTTTGACTTTAAATATATTTTTCATGAGAAATGCAGTTCCATTTTTTGCTCACATTTCTAGCTTCTAAACAAATACCTTTCACTTATGCACAGCAGTCATATGTTGTGTTAACTCATTTGCCCTAGCATTGTAACAGCTTAATGGGCACATTGTAAGGAGAGAAAAGTTCAAATATTTTAAATTGTAACAATGTAGTAAAACAATCTGAGAAAAAAATATAGTTAAAATTAGTTTGTGGAGTGTACAGAGTTAATTAGCTCAGCACACAGACACAAATTGGACAGGTAGCGCACAGGATCATCGACAGTCAACACAAGAATAAAAACGCATGATGGAATGGGTGATGTGGGTTGGGAACATGACTGCATGTTTCCAGATGATTAAAATGAAAGATCAGCAATATTCATCACTAAGAAGCTTCTGAAAAGTGTGCGAGGTCTAAAGGGGACAGGAAGAGTTCTCAGAGAGGAGACTGTATTGTTACAACATTCTAAATTCTGGGCAAAACAGCTGTTTATTGCAGTATCACTAAATATTGTGAATGTCAGTATTATAGAATGAAAAGGAACATTATTTAGCAGGAGACACTGCAGGTAGCAAGAGGACACAGCTGAACATGGGACAATGAAGGAGGCATTACCACATCTTGATACTCAAAGCTGATACTGAACCAGAACATTCTATTGGCTCTAGCTTCCATTGAGAACTGAAGTTATGAAATAATCACAAGATGCAAGTGTCTTGAGAGATACTTGTGGACCATAAGGGGATTTAAAGAATTGGAATAATAATTTAATGAGCCATTAGATTCTGGAAATCTTTGATTCAGAAGGAACCATGAAGCAGAGATACGGACAGTGCATTTACTTCAATTTATTTATGATACAATATTTTAGATCACAGCTTTTTACATAAATTCTTTCCACAAATTATTCAGTATTCTGCAAGAAGATATATACAGAACACATACACAAAATTTCCCATTGCTTGTAAAAGTGATGATGAGCTAAAGTTTAAACAAATATAAAAAATCTTTTGTTTTGCTTAAAATAATGAAAAATTATCATAACTTCTTAAAATACTCATTTTAAAAGGATACCGTGAAAAGAAGGAAATGTAACTCATTGCTATGCCAGACCATGTTGCAAGAGCCAACATTGTACTTTGAAGAAGTTTTAAGTAGTTTTCAATCAAACTTCTAATTAATGTTCATTCCATATTCTTAACAAAAAACTAAAACCCAAACAACCCCCACACATAATGGATACACCAAGAAAATTCACCTCTTAGTGTTTTTATAGATTTGAAATATTTCATTAATTCTTTCATCAAAAGAATAGTTTATCTGTGTTTTTTTGCATTATTAATGTTATGCTACAATAACACTGTTAATGCAATTTCATTATTTCTACTTCAATGAAATCAGAAAAAAAGATGTATACTTTTTGCTTCTGGGTTTTACAAGCGTCAAAGCAATCAATAATCTTCATATTAAAGAAAGGCAAAGTATAAGAATACTGTACATCTACAAATCAGATCTCTGTGTGTCTTTGTAGAGTGATTTCTTCATAAATTTGCTGCCTGAACTTCAACATGTCTTCTACATCTTTGTAGAAGAGCATTTCTTCAATAGACAGGAGCTTCCAGGCATTCAGTTTAAAAGCTGACTTGTTTTGTACTGCATTTAACATCTTTAATGACACAGTAACTGAATCACTTAAAGTAGAACAAACAGGGAAAATCCGAGCAGTCCACAAACCCAAACTTGTCTTGTCACCCGAGAAGAGTTGGTCTGAAACTCTCAAGTCCCAGAGGTCCAAGCATTGCAGTAAACTGATTCCAAAAAACTGAAGGGAATATATGTCGGACAACAATTTCACATTCTTTTTCAAGTTGTCTTCTACACCAAGTACCATACTCACATACATTACTTTTCCATCAACTCTGATGCTCAATGAACTCACAAAAGAATTTGGTGGTACAGCTGCGTTAGCACTTATGCAACAACCACTGATAATGCTGTTTGCTCCTACTGAAACCTCAGGTCCCAGCCTAGAGTATTCAATAACAGAGGAAGGTGCTATAACACATCTTGAATCCAGTATGCTTTGAATGATACATGCCGATATATCTGAGTTTTCTGCTTTATCAGGAAAGATGCTAAAAGCTTTAGATAGAAAGCCAAGCTCCGATTTCAATTTACTATCAGAAGTAAAATAAAACAAATACTCTTGTGTAGTTCCAATATGATAGAACCTGGAGTTATTTAAGACTATAACATTAAGTGATGTTCCTTTAAGAAGAGAAAATAGCTTCCGCCTTATTTCTGTTAACTGTGATCCTTCTTTTGTGACATTATCTGTGATTTTTGTGTAATCATGAGTTGCTCCAGGTCCCAGAGCCTGGAGAAAATCACCATATGCATCTATTTCACAGCAAAGAGTGTCCAGCTGCTTAAAAAATGTTAGCAATTGTTTTGCAATGTTATGATCAATGTAAAATAAACTGTCTGTATACACATACTCGTAGTCCATTTTTAAGTCACTGTGTTCTCCAGAGGAGTCTGGTTGAGAGCAATTCCTCCTCATGTATACTGCACCAGACTGATGCATCTTTTCAATATTAGGTTTATGTAGGAAATGATGACATGATTTGTATTCAAGCTCTTTTTCTGATAAAGCAGATGAATCTAACACAAATACTCCATGAGTGGTACCAGTAGTCAAATCTGAAGGGTGGGCTAATGCAGTGAACCCAGGTTTATCAAACTTGATGACTTCTGTTGCTCCAATACTATAAAGTTCAATATCATCTGCACAAGTAATGAGAATTCCTGGATTCATATGGGTAGGAAAATCAATGTACATTGCCAACTTCAACTCCAACATCTGGTAAATAGGGTCACCAAAAGGCAAAGCTGTGAAAATTTTTCCCAGTGCACTTGCATTTGGTAAACGTTGACTATAACCACCTTAAAAAAAAAAAAAAAGGAAAGTTTTATTATATTCAAGTTTCACACACACACATTCCTCTTTAAAGATTTCTCTTATTGGTATATACAATTATCAAGAACTAGTTATGAGTTCAAAGTGGCTATTTTACAATATTAAAGTGGCTATTTTACATATGCACGTGGCTGTATTCGAAGCATGCCTTTAGAAAGAAAAACGAAGATTTAAAGAACTGACATTTCTAATGTCAGTTGAACTCGTTCAGACAGAACTAATGATGGATCCTGATCTCCGTGCTCAGAGTGTCCAAAAGACAGTATGTGTCAAAGAGAGCATTTCCTAATTTATTGACTTCATCTTCTACAGTTTGTACTCAAAGTAAACTAGGAAAAGGACCTTTTGCAAACAGTGGAAACAAGAAAACTGAATTACTTCCATTTCATCTTTGATTTGATCCCACTCTCCTGTTCTTTTCTCCCATGCCACCATTTTTTATATTTACTTTTCCTGCTCCCTTAAAATCAGCAAATATCTGGCATAGAGCCAAACTCTGTCAGAACGCGACTGGTATTAATGTCTGTTTTCTTTCTACATGTGAGCAGTCCTTTTTGCAATTTCAACCCACAGATGAGCCAAACAACCCATCTCCCCCGAGAGGATGTTGCTGTATGATGACATACGGCTTCTTTCTCTCAAAAAGCCTAGGTTGCTATTTCACAGCACTTTCAGACTCCTTTAGCTGAGCTAGTTGGACATGAACTGCAAACCCACATTCAGATGCCATTCGATTGCCAAGTCAGCCAGCCAACTCTGAGCTCACTTAAGAGAGATCACATTTGACAACTTCTCCCCATCACCATGACCATATTTTCATTCAGGAGGAAAAGAAAAAAGTAGCATAGGGTCACAGAATATTTATAACAGGAAAAGCATTTACCAGAATGAATTAATATGATAGTAAGAGAAGTCCATTTATCACCATACATCTCTTCCAAGCACTGAAGGACATGAAGTGTTGATCCACCATTTCCTACAAAATATTCAATGTTAAGAACTTCAACATTAGTTACATAAGCACGTCAAGTGTACTCAAATCATGTGTTAGCAGTTGAACTGGCTGGGTGCTTAAGTGCTTTTTAAGATGCTGACCTCTTCCTCCAGAGCATAATTTGTCAATTATTTTTAAATGAAGTCTCTAGCCCTCCTGGCTGCAAGGATCATTTTAAAATTGTACAATGATATCTACCTGAGATTGTATAAAACAACTCTGAAAGGATGGTACTACTCATCTCCATGACAATATTGTTGATCAAACCTTACAGGAAAGAGGTTGGGCAGTTACCTTATGATGCTCTGCACAATCCACTATGAATAGCATCTCAAATGGGCAGGTCTTGAGGAAAAAACCAAACACTTTCCCCCCTACAATTCATCCTCTGAGTGATATCATCATCAAGATCTATCATCAGCTCCAGAAGCTATAAAAATTGGCTCTGACATGTAACTGGTCATACAAAATCTCACTAATGATTTTAAGCAAGTTTTCAAAAGACCTTTTTGACATGTACAGTACAGAAAAGGAAAAACAGATGTTTACCAGTATTTTGATATTTATTGTTCTCCTATAACAAAATAATGCCATTTCTGAAAGTTAATTTTTGCAGATTTTTCTGTATTCTAACTGGATTTGTTAACTTCCTAAACAAACAAATGGCTGAGCTACTGAAATTTACAAGATGGCATACTCAGTGTCTACTTTTCATTAAGCCTCTTGGTATATATTCAGTGTTATGGATCAAATACAGGGGTTCTCAAACTTCCTAAGTTTAAGACCCCTTTTTGCTGTTCTGCGTGCGCTGCAGCGCCAGGGTATGTCCGCCGAATGGAACACTTGTTCCATGGAATATATAATTTATATGGAATATATAAATGTTATTAGGTAAATTTTACTACATCTGCTGAACTGATATGAAGTCCAAAGGAGCACTAGACTCATTAATGTTAATAATTACACATTTGAATCAAAATACACAGCTTAATACCATTAGAACATTTTTTGTGATTTAATTAATATAATTCTGCTTCTAACAGCTTTCTGGAAATCTTTTACTGTAAGAGACACAACTGTCATAATACTTACTACAATGAGCACTTTTTGTCTATCTGAAAATTAGTCAATTTACAGTGAAGTTTTAAACTATGAACCTTACCAATGGCTGAGATGGCTTCTGCATCACTGGAAATTTTTAATCAAGATTGGCTATTTGTCTAAAAGATATGTACTAGTTCAAATATAAATAAACTGTGGGAAGTTCTATGGCTTGTATTATACAAGAGGACAGACCAGATCGTGACAATGGTGTCTTCTGACTTTATACTGAATGTAGTCAGAGACTACAAAGTTAATTTCTTTGACTGATTGTCAGAAAAAGTTATGTATCAACTACTATGTCATGCAAGAGAAAATAGAAAAATTGGCAATAAAATACCCACCAATTTTTGGTCCAGGAGGATCCGCAAAAACATGGTAATGAACTCCAAGCGGGAGTTCCTTTCTTTTCAACTTTTCTGATAGCTGTTGCTGATAAGCCAATTCCTGTTTTTTGTCAGCTGCCGTAATGGCAACAACATCCCAGAATTCTCCATTTTGTGTGTCTTTACCTATTTGAAAAGTGAGTTAACAAGAGAGACCATCAGCAGGGTATAATAATGAGAGATTAATGACATTCTCTGTAGTATGACATACAAAAATTACATTAAAGGAACATACATATGTAAAATCAAGCACTCAGATGTTATTAAATGCCCAAATAAAGGTGGTCATATACAGCCTTAAGAAATCCAAAAATCCTAAATTTTATAATATGATTCTCCTCAACCGGTCACAATAAGATAAAACAACAATTTGCCCTGTTTACATTCGGGGTGAAATAAGGGCCTCACTGAAGACAATGGGAGTTTTACCATGGCGTTCAGCGGAGCCAGGATTTCACCTTAAGATTTTACGTATCTATCTTGTTATAAAAACCTTAGTGTGCTTAAGGAACTGTTAGTGAGTGTCAGCAGGGTCCACATGAATACTTAATGCACAGCAGGCTAGCTCAAAGTAGATTTATGCCCCAGCCTGCTGCGTACTAAGTGTTGTTGGTCTGGACAAGCCCTTGCTCTAGACATGGCCTTATACATGTAACAATTCTAGCCACTTTAACCCTCTGTGGTGTACAGAGTTGACCTCGCTCTTTATGGGTGCACCAAGGAATCTGCGTACTCTTAACTAGACCCTAAATAATAAGACAATGCTATGCTACCTTTGTTCCTTAGGGTTAACACATGAATGATGCTCTCAGCTCAGAACTATCCATCAACCTGTTGTAATTCAAATCCCATGAAAATGTAATTATTCTTTGTCTATACAATGGTCATTCTTAATGGAATTATTGTTTTATAAAACATGGACACATTCATACAGGGCAGTTCATATATTCAATATGTAGCATCTCTCCTGTTATCAGAGTCACCTTAAACCTTCTCAGATTCAGTATTGTAACACCATATTCATCTGCAGAACTAGCAAGTGTAGGAAATACTGTATTTCTCCTCTCTACCCCCTTTTTTTAATCCCAAAAAGTGGCTTTTAAAAGAAATTGCCAATAAAATGGAGAAATTTTAAAAAATATTTTTCAATCTTCCTTACTTACTCTTCCCCTAAAACTCTGTGTAGAATCTACAGCTTCCCCTCAGCACTTATCATTTCAGACCAGATTTGAACCTTTTCTCTCCCCTACTTTTAACACCACACTCCAAAGGCGGAGTCACACTGATGTAAGAATCTACCAAGTGGATTATTTTGAAGGAAAAACGGTGACTACAGAAATGGAACTAGGCGTCAGGCGACTCCAGAGCTATCCCGTCTTTACAGATGATTGGGGCTTTGATCCCACAAACAGTGCTGCATGTGCTTAACTTTAAATATCTGCAAAAACACCCAGGAGTCTAGTGGCAATTTAAAGACGAGCAGATTTAACTGGGCATAACCTTTCGTGGGTAAAAACCCCACTTTTTCCGACGCATGGCGTCACTCCTGGATTCACAGGCAGTCTAAGGAAGGGGAGCTGGACACTGAGGTTACGGAGTGACTCCCCTGAGCGTGACGCCGCGCCGCTGAAGCCGGGAGGGGGCGGGCGTTGTCCAGTGTCGGAGCGTGCGGGGCACAGGCCCCGGCCCAGAGGCCAGCCCGGGCCCTACCTCTCAGCTGGTCAAACTTCGCCAGTCTCCGCCGAGTGGCCTTTTGCAGCAAAATATCGAGCTCTGCCTCCGCGGGCATCTCGCCGACGCAAGGCCAGGCCTACCCGGGGCCTTCCGGGTTCGGTTACCAGCCCCGCCTCCTCTGCACCGCCCGGCCCGGCCCGGCCCGGCCCCGGGGCGGGGATCAGTGGGCGTCACTCGGGCCGGTTTCCCTGGTAACCGCCATACAAACAAGGCTGCCCCCAGGCGCTGAATAGCTCCGCCGCCGGCCGGGCCGCGGGTGAGTGCGGTGGAGCGGGAGGCGGGGTAGTTCGCTCCCGGGCACAGGGGCGCTGAACCCCGGCGTCTCTAAGTGGCCCAGCCCCAGGGTTTCTCCTAGGCGGGGGCGCTGAACCCGAGGGTCTCTTAACGGTCCCGCAGGCCCAGGGGGCGCTGAACCCGAGGG
>ML677352.1:29202090-29376633 GCA_007922305.1 Dermatemys mawii
GGGTCTCTTAACGGTCCCGCAGGCCCAGGGGGCGCTGAACCCGAGGGGCCAAAGGCGCCTAGCCCCATGAAACTGACAACACAGCCCAAAGGCTCCCTGGCATTTTTTGGAAGAGTCAGGTTGTCCAACTCCATTCCCTGGCTGCATTCCCACGTGCGTGTCTATGGCACATCCCCTAAATCCCCACCTCACTCACACCTTCCAATAGCTGAGGTGTTCTTCACCTCCTGGCTCAGTGTTCTGGCCCAGAAGTGGCTGCATGTCAGTAGTGCACGAAGTGATCCATCCGTCTTGGTTTAAGTTTCTTAGTACTTTGTGTTATAAAATATGAGATTAATACCTGACGGTCTGCGTAGTATACTGAAAAGTATAGTAATAAATGACGTGTTAAAGTGGCACAGTAACTTTTATCTTTAAATTATCTGGTTCAGAAATCTTTTATAATAATCACATGCATCTTAGTATTTTGGCCGAGTCTTAACTGGGTTCATGTGTGTGCACTTGAGTGCACATGGACACATACAAGTCCACCTAAGTGGTTCAGAGCTCTCGTTTTCAGTTTTTACTAGTTGAATTTCAAGAACAACATGAGTAGATTACATGAGTCTCTTTCTGATGCACACTGATATGAAACTTGGAATTTACTAAAATGTGTTCATGCTGTGTTGTATCATTTATTTTACCTTTGTACTTGCTCTTTGTTATTTATTGAAAAAGAAAGGGTTGTTTCTTTTGCTGTGTTCTAGTGTCTAAAGATGTCACAAGTGATAAAGAATTACAATGTTTATTCAGTTTGATTAAAAACATCTGCAAGAAAAAACAAACTATGCATTTAAATTGTGAGCGTTCTTCCGTGACTGCTCATACCAAACTTTTGAATAATACTGTTCAACGATTTATATATAAATGCACGTTTTAGTGGTATTTTGATTATTCAGTGCAAACAAGGATTATCAATTAAAAAGAAAAATAACTTTCCTTCCAGTTCTAGTAGTGGATGGACTTTGTAGGAACATATGAATGTATATTCTGTGCATAGGCTCAAATCTACAAAAGCATGGGGTATATCTACATTTCAAATGCTACAGCAGTGCGGCTGTTTACATAGATAATCCACATCCTTGAGAGGCAGTAGGTAGGTCAGGGGTGGGCAAACTACGGCTCATGGGCCACATGTGGCCCGCCAGCCATTTTCATCCCGCCCGCAAGCTCTAGCTGGGCCAGCATGCTGCAGGTCCTGACGCTCCCTGGCCGTGGGCCTGATCGAGCGCCGGGGAGCCGTGGGTCCCTGCACTCCTGGGCCGGGGGCCCCAATGAGTGTGGGATGCCAAGGGGCCTCGCTCTCCCTGGCCAGGGGCCGGGTGGAGTGTGGGGAACCGTGGGGACCCGCCCTCCCTTGCCAGGCCCAGCTCGGCGTGCTGCTGGGCCCCGCGCTCCCTCCCCGGGGCCCTGGTTGAGCACGGGGAGCCGTGGGACCCCATGCTCTGGGGCTGGGTCGAGGAGCATCCGGCTGAGTAAAGTAAGCTGGAGGGGGCGGTGGTTAGGGTGGTGGGATATTGGGAGGGGGCAGTCAGGGAACAAAGCAAGGTCACTTAGATGTGGGGGTGGGGTCCTGGGGGTGGTGGTTAAGGTCGGGGGATCTCGAGAGGGAGCAGTCAGGGAACAAAGCAAGGGGGCTTAGATAGGGGGTGGGGTTCTGAGGTGGCAGTTAGGGTGGGGTCTCTGGAAGGGGTGATCAGGGACATGGAGTGGGGAGGGTTGGATGGGTCGGAGGTTCTGAGGGGGGCAATCAGGGGGCGGGAAGTGGGTGGGGGTTGGATAAGGGGCAGGGTCAGGCTGTTTGTGGAGGCACAGCCTTCACTACCAGGCCCTCTGCACAATTTTTAACCCCAGTGTGGCCCTCGTGCCAAAAAGGTTGCCCACCTGAGCTAGGTTGATGGAAGAATTCTTCAAGGGCAGTGCTGACTACCCTGGGAGTTAGACTGGGATAGCTATATCTGTGACTGTGTCTACACTACCGCGGTAAATCGAACTCTGCTATGCAACTCCAGCTATGTGAATAATGTAGCTGGAGTAGACATACCTTACATCAAGTACCATGGGGTCTACACTGTGGGGGATCAATGGGAGAAAAATCTCTCGTTGACTTACCGTACTCCTCTTATCCAGGGGTAGATTATAGGGGTTGACTGCAGAGTGATCTGCAGTTGATTTGGCGGGTCTTTGCTAGACCTGCTAAATCGACTGCCAGTGGATTGATCTCAGAGCAATGATCGCGGCTGTAGTGTAGAGTTGCCTTCTTAGTGATATAGATTTTTCACATTCCTGAGAGAAGCAGCTATGCTGAAGTAAATTCCTAGTGTAGACAAGGCCTTGGGCACATAAATAGCTTTATTCACAGGAGTTGTAAACTTACTCACAAGCTAAGGGTATGTCTACACTTAAAATGATACAGCAGCAAAGCTGCTTCACTGTAGCGCTTCAGTGTAGACACTACTTACACTGATGGGAGAAGTTCTCCCTTTTGTATAGGGAATCCCCGAGAAGTGGTAGCTAGGTTGATGGAAGAATTCTTCCATTGATGTAGCGCTGCCTACACCAGGGATTATGTGAGTTTAACTATGCTGCTCAAGGGTTTGGATTTTTCACACTCCTCAGAGACATAGGTAAGACGACTTAATTTTCTAGGGTAGACCAGACAGGTTGGTTTTAATTTTCTAGTGTAAACTGCTGGTGATTTATCAACACCAATCCAAAAGAAATGCATTATCATTTTGAGGCTGGGTTCTTTTGCTCAGTACTCAATTAGTAATTTATAGGGCTGTCAAGCAATTAAACTCACTGTTAAACAATAATAGAATACAATGTATTTAAATAGTTTTGGATATTTTCTACATTTTCAAGTATATTGATTTCAATTGCAGCACAGAATACAAATTGTTCAGTGCTCACTTTATATTGTTATTTTTGCTTACAAATATTTGCACTGTAAAAAACAAAAGAAATAGTGTTTTTCAATTCACCTAATACATGTACTGTAGTGCAATCTCTTTATCATGAATGTTGAACTTACACTTCGAGAATTATATACAAAAAAAACTGCATTCAAAAATATAACAATGTAAAACTTTAGCGCCTACAAGTCCACTTAGTCCTAATTCTTGTTCAGCCAATCACTCAAACAAGTTAATTTATGTTTGGAGGAGATAATGCTGCCTGCTTCTTGTTTACAGTGTCACCTGAAAGTAAAAACAGGTGTTTGCATGGGAATGTTGTAGCCGGCGTTGCAAGATATTTAAGTGCCAGATGCCCTAAAGATTCATATATCCCTTCATACTTCAAGCACCATTCCAGAGGACATGCGTCCATGCTGATGACAGGTTCTTCTCAATAACGATCCTAAACAGTGTGGACCGACGCATGCTCATTTTCATCATTTGAGTTAGATGTCATCAGCGGAAGGTTGATTTTCTTTTTTGGTGGCTTGGTTTTTGTAGTTCCCACATCAGAGTATTGCTCTTTTAACACTCCTGAAAGCATGTTTCACACCTCCTCCATCTCAGATTTTGGAAGGCACTTCAGATTCTTAAACCTTGGGTAGAGTGCTGTATCTATCTTTAGAAATCTCATGTTGGCGGCATCTTTGTGTTTTTTCAGATCTGCAATGAAAATGTTCTTAAAATGAACGACATGTGGTGGGTCATCATCTGAGACTGCTATAACATGACATATATGGTAGAATGCAGATAAAACAGAGCAGAAGACGTGCAATTCTGCCCCGAAGAGTTCAGTCACAAATTTAATTAACACTTTTTTTTTAAATGAGCCACCTCAGCATGGAAGCATGTCCTCTGGAATGGTGGTAGAAGCAGAATGGGACATATGAATGTTTAGCATATGTAGCACATAAATACCTTGCAGTGCCGGCTACAAAAATGCCATGCGAACACCTGTTCTCACTTTCAGGTGACGTTGTAAATAATAATAAGTAAATAATAAGACATTGTAAATAATAATTTACAGCATTATCTCCCGTAAATGTAAACAAATGTATTAGTCTGAGTAGTTGGCCGAACAAGAAGTAGGACTGAATGGACTTATAGGCACTAAAGTTTTACATTGTTTTGTTCTGAGTGCCGTTATGTAACAAACAAACAGAAATCTACATTTGTAAGTTGCACTTTCACAACAAACAGATTGCACTACAGTACTTGTCTGAGGTGAGTTGAAAAATATTATTTCTTTTTATCTTTTTACAGCACAAATATTTGTAATAAAAAACATAATATAAAGTGTGCACTGTACACTTAGTATTCTGTGTTGCAATTGAAATCAGTATATTTGAAAATGTAGACAAACATCCACAAATACAGTAAAAGCTGTTTTATCCAGCACTTCATCAACTGGAAAGCTCTATAAACTGGCATTTCCGTTTTTTCAGTCTGGTTGGCGCGGGGCCAGCAGAGGGTTGGGGCACAGGTGGGGGTTTAGAGTGTGAGTTCTGAGTGGGAGTTTGGGTGTAGGAGGGGGCTCAGGACAGTGGGTTGGGGCATGGGAGGAGGTGTAGGGTGCCAGATCCGGGAGACACTCACCTCAGGTGGCTCCCCAGAAGCAGTGACCTATCCCTGCTGCTCCTGGGGAGAGGCACAGCAGGCAACTGCGCACTATCTCCACCTACCACAGGCACTAGCTCTGTAGCTCCCATTGGCCGCAGTTCCCACCCAATGGGATCTGCAGAGGTAGTGCTCGGGGCGGAGAGGGGCAGGGGCAGCGTGTGGACTGGTCACTGCTTGTAGAGAGCCGTCCGAGGTGAGTGCTCCCAGATCCATCGCACTGCATGCACTCCTGCGCCCCAAACTGCTTGCCCCACACCCAAACTCCCTCCCTCTTAGTTAACTGGCATTTTTCACTTACTGGCACCTCTCATTCACCCAACATGCCATACATAAAACAGCTTTTACTGTGTTTATAAATTTCAATCGCTATTCTAGTTAATAGCGCGATTAAAAAGTGCGATTAATCGTGGTTAAATTTTTAAATTATGATTATTTTTTGGAGTTAATAGCATGAGTTAGTTGCAATTAATTGACATCCGTAGTGATTTACACTTTGTTAATGTCATAGAGATACTGCAGGTAAAGAATGGGGTCCTAATCCTTCAAAGACTTTATGAGCATGCTTAATTTTACACACACAGCTGTCTCCTAACCTACAAACAGTTGTTCAGTATCGGTATAATCCATGTTTCTGAAAGTTTTTCTTGCCTCATTGCTTTCTTTTGGATGTTATGACTCCTGATCTGCAATCTTCATTTGTTTTTCTGAATTTAGGTTCTACAGGTGCAGCATATAAACAAAAGAAAATGAAATGGTGGTATCTTTTGATAGAGTCTCACCATACACAAATCTTGCAATATAAAGGAAGCCTTAAAAGTAATACAAAACCTGCTATAGAAAATTTAGAAAACAAAGTATATCATCATGAGAAAAATATCCTAGAAAAATATCTACCAAAAAGCCAATTTTTTATCACCTAGTTATACAGCGCTAAAAGTTATGGCTTAGCAAGTAAATGCTGATGGACCCTAAAATATCAAAGTGCTACTGATCTGGAATGATCAGACTTTTTCAGTGATCCATTAAATACAGTCTGACATTACCATGGCAATATAGATTGGAAAAGCTTTTAAAATATTTTATTATATAAAATAATAATTAATAATTACTATAAGTGATCCTTTTGACATTTATTAGTTTCTCCACATTACTCAGTAAATGTAGGTAAAAGCATGAAGTGCTTTTATAGAATGCATACTTATTTATTTTTCCAAACTCAGAGTCCCATTGAAGCAAGTGGCAAAACTTCCATTCACGTTGGTGAAAATTTGAATCCTTCATTTACTGTTGCAGATATAATTGTACAATTTGTTTATAATTAAGGTGAATATTTCTGCAGTTTTTAGTTCTTAGTACCATTTTCATTTTGTTCTGCTACTTGGCAGAAATGTAACATTATTAATGGATCCCATTAATTTGCCATGTTTCATGAATACTATATCCTTGTTCAAAAGTACATTGTACAGAATGGATTAAAACGTCCTTAGTAATAGATAAACATTTTACATTTTAAGTAAAAAGCTAGTCATAAGTGCCTCTTGTAACAGTGTAGGACCCTCAACAGCTAGCCAGAAAATTTTTATGTATTTTCTCTCCAGATGGAATAGTTCCTTTAAGAGAAAATTCCCATCCTTCTGAACTGGAGAATGATTTGCAATCCTTTTTAACACTTTATCATAGACTCTCATTTATTCAACCCTTGTTTCCTTCACATACACCTCTGCCACATGTACTTCACCTAATTGTATATCATGAATAAAGTTTGAGAGTAGAGTGGTGTCTGTTGTAACTAGTATGCACTATAGTATATTCTATAGAGGCATAGTTTTCAGTGTGATTAAAAGTGTATGATAATTTACAAGGAATTTAGGAAACTGCTTAAGATTTAAAACTTATGAAAAGTTTACTGACAGTAAGTAATATGATTTCTGTTCAACTGAAATCTTTGAATTTATAATTAGATCCCTAAAATATTGCTCTACTTATTTTTTATTTTTAATATTGTGGAATTAATTTAATTTGATAATTCATACATTTATGTGTGCATTCCTTATGTTACAA
This sequence comes from Dermatemys mawii, assembly GCA_007922305.1. Classification (NCBI taxonomy): domain Eukaryota; kingdom Metazoa; phylum Chordata; order Testudines; family Dermatemydidae; genus Dermatemys; species Dermatemys mawii. Next base: position 29,208,768 of record ML677352.1, read on the forward strand.
TAATCGAAGTCTAAAAAAATGCTGAATCCAGTTGTTCTTTGCAGTTACATTTTTTTAAAAAAAGATAATTTCAACTAAAGGGACATTCCTATCTTTATCAATAAAACCTCATCAAATTGCGTCTGATTCCAGCAAAGTCATATAGTAAATAGTGTTGGATTGTCTCAGGGTTTGAAAATAAAACCTCCTTAGCATATGCAGCAAGTGATATTCGTAATTCATTAAGAAACAAGCAGCAAGGACATTTGTGCTGCTCTAGGTGCTCTCTTTTGGATAAGATGTAAAACAAAATTGTTCACTTTGTTATTAAAGAAATCATAGCAGTTTTTTTTGTAAGAGCAGGGATGTTAGCACTAGCGTCCTAACTAGATTGTAATTCGGGAAGTTGCATTCAGTCAGTAAATTTCTCCATGCAGTTTCATAGGCTCATCTTCTTTTCTTTTTCCTGTCTAATTTATTGTGTTGTGTTGCTGTGCATTCTTAGACATTGCCTCACTTCCAAGGTGACTGCATTAATAGCTGATGAATTCATCCCTACAACCCATACTCATGTTAACAGGAAGGATCAACTAATAAACAGCTCAGTACATTTATGTATGTACCGTTCATTGACTGCTTGATTGAGTGAATACAAAATATAAAGGATTGCATAATCAAGCCTACAGTTTGCAAAGCACTTTTGGGGTTCCTTTGGAGTAAAATGTGCTATATTCTAATAACATGCACTTGCACTTTTTTCATTCACTTTTATGTTTTCAAATTAATCCTATAGGAGATTCTCCCCCCCGTGGATGTGTAATGTTTTACAGAGCAAGCAATGTTGCAGCAAACAGCTGGATATTTATTTGCAGTATCTGAAGTTTTTCTTTTGAACGTTGAATAAATGCAACCTACTGTGTAGTCCTTCTTCTTTTCTTAGATCTCTTGTGGATGAACCACAAAGCAGATAACCAGTCATGGAGGAATTAACTGAACACCTTGTTTCTACTTCTGAAAATTTATTACTCAAATATGGACAAACTACCAATCAAGCCCACATAAAGAAGCTGAAGGATCTTGCTATAGTTCAGTTAAATGGGCTATATTTAAAGAATATAAGACATTTGCAATACTGTGTTTTGCTTAAAGTGTGCATCCTGTCTAATAATTATATTACTAATATTGATGCACTTGAATGTTGTACCCATTTAGTTAAGCTGGATCTCCATGGAAATCAGGTAAATAGTTGTTTTGGAGATATGAAAAATAGAATAGTTCAATGAAGTAAATTTAACTGTAAACTTGTGTGTTTTCCTACTATTTCTTAGAAGCAATTTAGATTTTAAATGCAGACTTTAACAATATTATTTGTACATAGAAGTTTTTCTTCTGATTTAATATTTTAGAATTTTACTCTAAAAATATCTGTTCAGGAACAGTTGGTATAATCTTGGCTGCACTGAATACAATTGGATTTTTGCCATTGACATAAATTTATAAAAGTCTGTCAAGATTACATAAATAAATGTAGAATTTGTTTGACTGAAGAGTAATAGTATGAAATGAAGATTCTTCCATTACAAATTTTTCATGCATTGTCTAATGAATAGGTATTAGCAATGGAAAAAATCTACTAAGATAGGCCATTTAGGGTATATCTACACTGGAATTTAGCTGACTCTTGAGGTGGAGCTGTTGTATTGTGATGTAGATGTTCCAGTTCAGGCTGCAGCCCTGACCCACCCACCTTGCAGGGTCTTAGAGTTTGGGCTTCAGACTGAGCCCAGACTTCTACTCAGACTTCTAAACAGCCTCGCAGCATGAGCCCTGCGAGCCTGAATCAGGTAGTATGGGCCAACTGTGGGTTTTTAATTGCATTATAGACTTACACTTGGTTTTCTCCCAGTTGTATGTTAACATGCTTTGTCCAGTCTAGTTTTAAATTTTTAAAACAGTAGGGCTTCAAATGCTTCCTTTGGGAGGCTATTCTTTAAAAAGTGAAAGTTAAATCTAGTGAGGAAAAGAGAAAGGAGCATAAACTCTGGCAAATAAAGTGTAAAAATATAATTAGGAGGGCCAAAAAAGAATGTGAAGTACAGCTAGCTAAAGACTCAAAAAGTAATAGCAATTTTTTTAAGTACATCAGAAGCAGGAAGCCTGCTAAACAACCAGTGGGGCCACTGGACGATGAAGATGCTAAAGGAGCACTCAAGGACGATAAGGCAATTGTGGAGAAACTAAATGAATTCTTTGCATCAGTCTTCACAGTTGAGGATATGAGGGAGATTCCCAAACCTGAGCCATTTTTTTTAGGTGACAAATCTGAGGAACTGTCACAGATTGATATGTTACTAGGGGAGGTTTTGGAACAAACCGATGAACTAAACAGTAATAAGTCACCAGGACCAGATGGTATTCACCCAAGAGTTCTGAAGGAAATCAAATGTGAAATTGCAGGACTATTAACTAGTCTGTAACCTATCATTTAAATCAGCTTCTGGACCAAATGACTGGAGGATAGCTAACGTGATGCCATTTTTTAAAAAGGGCTCCAAAGATGACCTCAGCAAGTACAGGCCAGCAGGCCTGACTTCAGTACCAGGCAAACTGGCTGAAACTATAGTAAAGAGCAAAATTGTCAAACACATTGATGAACATAAGTTGGGGAATAATCAACATGGTTTTTATAAAGGAAAATCATGACTCACCAATCTACTAGAATTCTTTGAAGGGGTCAACAAGTATGTGGACAAGGGGGAATCCAGTGAATATAATGTATTTAGATTTTCAGAAAGCCTTTGACAAGATCCCTCACTAAAGGCTCTTAGGCAAAGTAAGCAGCCATGGGATAAGAGGGAAGGTTCTCTCATGGATTGGTAACTGGTTAAAAGATAGGAAACAAAAGGCAAAAATAAATGGTCAGTTTTCAGAATGGAGAAAGGTAAATAGTGGTGTCCTCAGAGGTCTGTACTGAGCCCAGTCCTAGTTAACATATTCATAAATTATCTGAAAAAAGGGGTAAATACTGAGATGGCAAAACTTGAAGATGATGCAAAACTACTCAAGATAGTTAAGTCCCAAGCAGATTGTGAAGAGCTACAAAAGTATCAATCAAAACTGGGTGATTGGGGAACAAAATGGCAGATGATATTCAGTGTTCATAAATGCAAAGTAATGCACATTGGAAAAAATAATCCCAAGTATACATATAAAATGATGGGGTCTAAATTAGGTGTTACCACTCAAGAAAGACCTCTTGGAGTCACTGTGGATACTTCTCTGAAAATGTCCACTCAATGTGCAGTGGCAGTCAAAACCCCCCCAGAATGTTGGGAATCATTAAGAAAGGGATAGATAATAATACAGAAAACATATTGCCTCTATATAAATCCATGGTACTCACATCTTGAATATTGTGTGCACATGTGGTTATCCCAATCTCAAAAATATATATTGGAATTGGAAAAGGTTCAGAAAAGGGAAACAAAAATTATTAGGAGTGTAGAATGGCTGCCGTATGAGGAGAGATTAATAAGATTGGCACTTTTCAGCTTAGAAGAGAGACGACTAAGGGGGGATATGATAGAGGTCTATAAAATCATGACTGATGTGGAGAAAATAAAAAAGAAAGTGTTATTTACTCCTTCTCATAAAACAAGAAGTAAGGGCCACAAAATGAAATTAATAGGCGGCAGTTTAAAACAAACAAAAGGAAGTATTTTTTCACACAATGCACAGTCAATCTGTGGAACTCCTTGCCCAAAGATGTTGTGAAGGTCAAGACTAAAACAGCATTCAAAAATAATTAGATAAAATCCTTAAGGATAAGTCCATCAATGGCTATTAGCCAGGATGGGCAGGAATGGTGTCCCTAGCCTCTGTTTCCGAGATGCAGAGAATGAGCGACAGGAAATGAATCACTTGATGATTACCTGTTTTGTTCATTCCCTCTGTGGCATATGGCATTGGCCACTGTTGGAAGACAGGATGCTGGGTTAGATGGACCTTTGGTCTGACCCAGTATGGCCGTTCTTATATGCACATTATTATTGAATTTACTCTTGAGATTTTTTTGTTTATCTTTGGTCTATATCTCCCTTTGCGGTTCTATTCCATTAATACTCTTAAAATATAAGAACATAAGAAAGGCCGTACTGGGTCAGACCAAAGGTCCATCTAGCTCAGTATCCTGTCTACCGACAGTGGCCAATGCCAGGTGCCCCAGAATGAGTGAACCTAACAAGTAAAGATCAAGTGATCTCTCTCCTGCCATCCATCACCCCCCTCTGACAAACAGAGGCTAGGGACACTATTCCTTACCCAGCCTGGCTAATAGCCATTAATGGACTTAACCTCCATTAATTTATCCAGTTCTCTTTTAAACCCTGTTATATTCCTAGCCTTCACAGCCTCCGCAGGCAAGGAGTTCCACAGGTTGACTGTGCGCTGTGTGAAGAAGAATTTTCTTTTATTTGTTTTAAAGCTGCCACCCACTAATTTCAATGGGTGGCCCCTAGTTCTTCTATTATGGGAACAAGTAAATAACTTTTCCTTATTCACTTTCTCCACACCACTCATAATTTTATATACCTCTATCATATCCCCCCTTAGTCTCCTCTTTTCCAAGCTAAAAAGTCCTAGCCTCTTTAATCTCTTCTCATATGGGACCCGTTCCAATCCCCTAATCATTTTAGTTGCTCTTCTCTGAACCTTTTCTAATGCCAGTATATCCTTTTTAAGATGAGGAGACCACATTTGTACACAGTAGTCAAGATGTGGGCGCACCATGGATTTGTACAAGGGCAATAAGATACTCTCCGTCTTATTCTCTATCCCTTTTTTAATGATTCCTAACATCCTGTTTGCTTTTTTGACTGCCGCTGCACACTGCATGGACGTCTTCAGAGAACTATCCACGATGACTCCAAGATCTTTTTCCTGATTAGTTGTAGCTAAATTAGCCCCCAACATATGGTATGTACGGTTGGGGTTATTTTTTTCCAAAGTGCATTACTTTACATTTATCTACATTAAATTTCATTTGCCATTTTGTTGCCCAATCATTTAGTTTTGTGAGATCTTTTTGAAGTTCTTCACAGTCTGCTTGGGTCTTAACTGTTTTGAGCAGTTTAGTATCATCTGCAAACTTTGCCACCTCACTGTTTACCTCTGTCTCCAAATCATTGATGAATAAGTTGAATAGGATTGGTCCTAGGACTGACCTTTGGGGAACACCACTAGTTACCCCTCTCCATTCTGAAAATTTACCATTTATTCCTACCCTTTGTTCCCTTCTTTTAACCAGTTCTCAGTCCATGAAAGGATCTTCCCTCTTTTCCCATGGCAACTTAATTTACGTAAGAGCCTTTAGTGAGGGACCTTGTCAAAGGCTTTCTGGAAATCTAAATACACTATGTCCACTGGATCCCCCTTGTCCACATGTTTGTTGACCCCTTCAGAGAACTCTGATAGATTAATAAGACATGATTTCCCTTTACAGAAACCATGCTGACTTTTGCCCAACAATTTATGTTCTTCTATGTGCCTGAAATTTTATTCTTTACTGTTATTTCAACTAATTTGCCCGGTACAGACATTAGACTTACTGGTCTGTAATTGCCGGGATCACCTCTAGAGCCCTTTTTAAATATTGGCATTACATTAGCTATCTTCCAGTCACTGGCTACAGAAGCCAATTTAAAGGACAGATTACAAACCCTAGTTAATAGTTCCGCAATTTCACATTTGAGTTCTTTCAGAACTCTTGGATGAATGGGTGACCTGGGAATCCTGGGGGTCTGTCGGGGTGGTCGTGGGTGGATAGGGGTCAGGGCAGGGGAGAGTCTCAGGAAGGGGTAGTCAGGGGACAAGGAACAGCGGGATTGGATGGGGGTGGGGTCCCGGGGTGTGGGGTTAAGGGCCGGGTGTCTCTGTGGAGGGTGGGGGAGGTGGTCAGGGGACCAGGAGCAATGAGAGTTGGATGGGTCAGGGATTCGGGGGGCGGGGGGGTTGACGGTAGCCAGGGAGCAGGAAGTGGGTGGGGTCAGATGGGGCAGGCTGTTTGAGGTGGCACAGCCTTCCTTACCCGGCCCTCCATGCAATTTTGCAACCCTGATGTGGCTATCTGGCCAAAACATTTGCACATCTTTACTCTAAATAATAATTAGGGCCCAGATACAGTCGTCAGTGTAGTTGCAGCTACTTATATAGAGACACTATTGGTCACTGTGGTATTTTACAATGTAGGATCTAATAAACTACACAGTTGAAAATTTCATTTTCATCATTATTTCAGATACAGAATCTTCCTGGCCCAACATTTTGGGAAGGCATGAAGGAATTACATCTACTTTATCTTCATGACAATGGAATTGGAAAACTGGATAATGTGCATTCATTATCTTTCTGTCCTAATCTGATAGGCCTCACCTTGTTTGATACTCCACTGAGCCTAAGAATAGCATATAGGCATATTGTTGTTAACAGCATTGTCTCACTCAAAGCACTGGATTACTATGTAATTTCTGACGAGGAAATTGTTGAGAACTGGAAACTTCCCCCAAAATATGAACCATTTAGCCCTAGCTTTTTCCTTGATTTTTGCCATGCTACTAGAAAGGTAAGCAATTATGTTACGTCGAATTATATTAGATAATCTTTAATAAAATGTTAATGTTTTATTTGACCGTGTTGCACAGATTTTTACATATTTTATGATAGCTGTGTTAAAACTGTGTTCCATATTTTTTGGTTAGAATAAAGCATATATTAAAACATCTATGTAATGAAAATGCGTAGTCCTCTATAAAGTACACTCTCATTTGTTTGCCTTTGTATGCCTATGCTTTGATCAAAAAAAAAATCAAATCAGATTTGATTTGTCATAGAATCATAGAATATCAGGGTTGGAAGGACCCTCACGAGATCATCTAGTTCAACCCCCTGCTCAAATCAGGACCGATCCCCAACTAAATCATCCCAGCCAGGGCTTTGTCAAGCCTGACCTTAAAAACCTCTAAGGAAGGAGATTTCACCATCTCCCGAGGTAACCCATTCCAGTGCTTCACCACCCTCCTAGTGAAAACATTTTTCCTAATATCCAACCTAAACCTTCCCCACTACAACTTGAGACCATTACTCCTTGTTCTGTCTTCTGGTACCACTGAGAACAGTCTAGATCCATCCTCTTTGAAACCCCTTTTAGGTAGTTGAAAGCATCTATAAAATCCCCTCTGATTCTTCTCACTAACTAATCCCAGTTCCCTCAACCTCTCCTTATAAGTCATGTGCACCAGCCCCCTAATCATTTTTGTTTCCCTCTGCTGGACTCTTTCCAATTTTTCCATATTCTTTATGTAATATGGGGCCCAAAACTGGACATAATACTCCAGATGAGGCTTCACCTATGCCGAATAGAGGGGAATGATCACATCCCTCGATCTGTTGGCAATGTTCCTACTTATACAGCCAAAAGGCTGTTAGCCTTCTTGGCAACAAGGACACATTGTTGACGCATATCCAGCTTCTCGTGCACTATAACCCCTAGGTCCTTTTCTGCAGAACTGCTGCCTAGCCATTCAGTCCCCAGTCTGTTGTAGTGCATGAGATTCTTTTGTCCTAAGTGCAGGACTCTGCATTTGTCCTTATTGAACCTCATCATATTTCTTTTGGCCCAATCCTCTAATTTGTCTAAGTTCCTCTGTATCCTACCCCCACCATCCAGCGTATCTACTACTCCTCCCAGTTTAGTGTCATCTGCAAACTTGCTGAGGGTGCAGTCCATGCCATCCTCCAGATCATTAATGAAGATATTGAACAAAACCGGCCCCAGAACCGATCCTTGGGACACTCCACTTGATACCGGCTGCCAACTAGACATGGAGCCATTGATCACTACCTGTTGAGCCTGATGAGCTAGCCACGTTTCTAACCACTTTGTAGTCCATTCATTCAGCCCATAGTTCTTGAACTTGCTGGCAAGAATACTGGGGGGAGACCATATCAGAAGCTTTGCTAAAGTCAAGGAATAACATGTCCACTGCTTTTCCCTCATCCACAGAGCCAGTTATCTGGACATAGAAGTCAATTAGGTTAGTCAGGCATGACTTGCTCTTGGTGAATCCTTGCTGACTGTTACTGATCACCTTCCTTTCCTTTTAAGTGCTTCAGAATTGAGTCCTTGAGGTCCTGCTCCATAATTTTTCCAGGGACTGAGGTGAAGCTGAGTGGCCTATAATTCCTCAGATCCTCCTCCTTCCCTTTTTTAGACGTAGGCACTACATTAGCCTTTTTCTAGTCATCTGAGACCTCTCCTAGCCATGAGTTTTCAAAGATAATGGCCAATGGCTCTGCAATCACATCCGCCAACTCCTTAGCACCCTCGGATACAGTGCATCTGGCCCCAGGGACTTGTGCTTCTCCAGCTTTTCTAAATAGTCCTGAATCACTTCTTTCTCCACAGAGGACTGGTCACTTCCTCTCCATATTGTATTGTGCAGTGCAGTAGTTTGGGAGCTGGCCTTGTTCATGAAGACAGAGGCAAAAAAAGCTTTGAGTACATTAGCTTTTTCCACATTCTCTGTCACTAGGTTGCGTCCCTCATTCAGTAAGGGCCCACACTTTCCTTGACTTTCTTCTTGTTGCTAACATACCTGAAGAAACCCTTCTTGTTACTCTTAACATCTCTTGCTATCTGGAACTCCAAGTGTGGTTTGGCCTTTCTGATTTCACTCCTGCATGGCTGAGCGATATTTTTTTATACTTCTCCCAGAATATTTGTCCAATCTTCCAAATCTTATAAGCTTATTTTTTGTGTTTAAGATCAGCAAGGATTTCACTGTTAAGCCAATAGGAAAACTCCTCTCAAGAATGCTATTTTCCCCTTCTTATGGGAGTATTTTAGTGGAGATGGGACTACGTCTTGCTGAAGGTGGTAGCAAAAGATTATAATGACAAAAAGTTTGTGCAATTAACTTCATAACTTCTTGGGATGGTTTATAGTAGAAAAATTTAAAAGAGTAGAAAATGTAACCTGTCAAACACCAAGCTACTGAACCGGGGTGATACCACTTGATTTCATTGGCACTACCCACATTAGTAATAGCTAGAGTATTGGGCCCTGAAATAGGAACTAGTTCTATTTTTGGGAGGGATAGACACTAAAAATATTACCTTCTATCATTTTTCTAAATTATGCCTAGGATATTGTAATAAAGTCATGCTTGGAAATGTTTAATGTTCTTTTATATTGAAATCTGCTTGAAACCCATCCATATAAGGCATCTTTCTGATTTAAGAGACTCTTCTAGGCATATCCAAATGTACTGTGTATAATTCTACTCCACTTATGGTAGAAAACCACCTCCATTAAACAACCAATTTTGTCAGTCTGTTTGAGTAACTACTGAAGATATGTTTGACTGTAGTAACATTGTCTGAATTTGAATGTTTGTAACTGCAGCAGGCTGTATAAAGTAGCAACCTGTATTTTAAGCCAACTCTGTGGGGTTTAGGCATAAACAGTTCAGTAGGTGGAGCCTGTAGCTGAGAAAAGACATACATTTTTGTGAAAAATTAGAGTATATTTTTTTCATTTTAGGCTTGATGAAGTGCTATAGAAAAATTAGCTGTGTCTTGTTTTACATTACTTTTTATTGTATTTATAATCAAACTATAGTCTTATTTTCATAATTCCTAACCTGTTCAGCTATTCAGATATTTTACTGAAGAAAGAAAGGTATATTTTTTCATTGCCCTACAGTGACAATAATATTGTAATAATCTAGGGTTACTTTTATATTCAGAGCGATAAATGGCTTTTCTGTAACTTAAAATGAATGACATTTCTACACTAGGCAGAATAGTTTAATTGACAGGTGTTTATTTTATATGGGAAGGAGGTTATTGACTCAGCTTCTGGTCATAAATTATTTCTCAGCTCTGTTTCAATAAAATTGACAGTTTTTTATTCTGCTTGTTTTAAGTTTTCTTGAAGCAAAAGACCTTGCTCTTCCTCTTCAATCATTATCTATGGAATGAAAATTAAAATAATAATCCTTTTAAAATATATTGTTTCAAAATTATGTATTAGAGAAGTACAGATTTTAAGGCACAATATTCAACATATTTTAATTTGAATTCATACAGGAAGCAAATGTTGAGGAGGATATACATGTGGTAAAAGATGTCATTTCAAAAATCAATCACATTCTAGCTCATCACTCACCAGTTGTGATTGTTCAAAGGTGGATAAGGGGATATTTAACTAGAAAAAGATTTGGGTATGTACTTTTTTATTTAATTTTTTCAGGATGAAAATGGAGATTTTTTTTAATAGTACATAAGAAGAATAAGTACAAATTTAGAAAACTTATAACATACTTTGCCACAGTTGTAATCACTTTATATTGCAAGTAAATATTTAAGCACAAGGTATATTCAGGAATGATATACCTATGGCTATTCCAGAAACAAAAAAGGTTCTGTGTGCTTACAATATGTAGTATTTGAAGAAAGCATTCAACAAAATGCTACTGTGTTCCTTGATGGCTAAAGTGCAGAATCTCTGAATGTGTTGTTATTTTACTGTATAGCAATCAACTAAATGGCAGAAAGCAGAACTGCCATAAATAGTGTGTTTGCACTGCAAATAAAATTTCTAGTGCATTATTCATTTCTATTATATTTTCATTTTATCTTAATCTCTATATATCTTACAAGTTGATTGAATTTTCCTGTAAAGATGCAAAACAAATTCATTTTCATATAGAGTTGTCTATACATCACTGCTATACAACCCAGCCAATCAATAATAATGATAATAAGGACAAGATGTTTGGTACTTATATTGTAGAATGTTCGCTTGGATGATTGCACCAAAAATAAGTATATCATGAGTTTTGTCATAATGTAAGTGAGCCAGGCTAATGCTGAAAGTATTCACAGCATTTATTCACAATTGTTCATTTTTACTATCTGCTGAAATAATCTCTCTCAAATCATACTCTCACAGTCTGATTCTAAACCTGCTCTGAATCGATAATGGCTGGAAATTGCAGTCTAATGTGTAAACTGTTTATAGAGCAAATAATGCCCACCATGCATGTCTTTTTGGAAAATGGTCAGAGAAAGAAACTATAAAACATGAAGCACTAGGATAGCAGAAGTCTTCTTATTTTAAATTTTGATTGTAAAATGTGGGTATTATCTGAGAAATGAATAATAACAATATCAGTATTACAAGAGAACAATTTATTTTGATTTAACCACTTGGTTTTTAAAAATTTTAAAAATTTAATGAATCCAGTGTCCCACAGATTGGAGGTTTTCACTATAAAAGGACGAGCAGGATTTGGGAATCCAATAATGGTGTATACCACCGGCCTACCACAGAGTAGAGTTGTGCATGGGGCTATTATTTTTAATCTTGCTCTTGTCCTGCTCCACAATATCCACTCCCACATGCTTCTGCATTGTTTCCTGCATTTTATCACACTTCCATTTGAAAAAAAACCATAGATCACGCAGTTCATGCAAGAGAGACAGATCCCCTCATGCTACCAAAACAAACAAGCAAACATACAAAAAAACCCCACCCAAACCCCACAATGTTTATGTGGTTAATGTCTTATGCAGGAAAAGCTTTTTCTGGCATGTTCAGGGAATGGGGGGTGCCAATTAGTCAAAAATTCCATTTAACTAAGAGTTATTCTTACCAATGGAGGGAGAGAGTTTGGGTGCGGGAGGGAGCTCAGGGTAGGCGGTTGGGGCACAGAAGGAGTTTTGTGGTGCTGGATCTGGGCGGCGCTCACCTCCAGTGGCTCTTCACAAGCGGTGATACGTCCCTGCTGCTCCTAGGCGAAGGCACGGCCAGGAGGCTCTGCGCACTGCCTAGGCCTGCAGGCACTGTGCCCGCAGCTCCTATTGGCCATGGTTCCTCCGCCTAGGAGCAGCAGGAGATATCAGAAATGCCAGTTTCTAGAGCTTTCTGGTTGGTAAAGTGCTATATATATATTCACTCACAATTTTTACCACTAAAAGAATAAAATAAATGTTGCTTAAACCATGTAAAAGTACTTAAACTCGTGTTATAATAGATATCAAATCTCTTTTTATTCCTTGCTTAAATTTAAGTATTAAAACCTTTATTTAAAAAAGGGAAAAATTTCCTGTACGTTGCTGAAATTCTGATGAGAGATTTAGTATTTTCCCAAAAATTACCACACTCCGTTTTTTCCCCTCCCTCTCCCCTCCCCAATCCCTCCTGCAACAAAGTACATTTACCCGATCCTTCTATTATGGCAGCGGGTCATGCAGGACCCACAGGATCCCAGTCCTGCTGCGGGGCTCTGCCATAGAGCACTTTTCCCAGGGGTTTCCTGGGTGCAAGCATGTAGCATTTGGCAGATGATGGTATGGAGTGGACTAGCTGAAACTTGATAATGTGGCGTCACAGCATCCTCCACTGAAGACTAATAGCACATCAGTTTAGGGAATCTTGCAGACCAGACTCGGGCATAGTGCAGATTCTAGTCATTAGTTTTGATTTGAAATTAGACATTTGGCCTGTGAAGAGAACTCTCCTCCACCGCCACTTCCTGCATACCATTTTGTCATTAAATATTTATGGAAATATGTTAAACCAAATTTAAAATAAAGTACACAAATCAACCATCAACTGGCAATCAGTATGACTAATCTGTACATACTGTCCATAAGCAGAGAGGAAGAAGTATTTTAGAGAGACAAAAGATGAAGTGCCTTATACCATATAAGGCAGGGGTGTCTAAACTACGGCCTGGGGGCCAGATCCAGCCCATGGCTTCGATTTGTCCGGCCCTCCAGCTAAGCAGGCATGTGGAGAAGCCGCCACTGCCTCTCCGCTGCGAGCTACTGGCGGTGCCATGTGCAGAGGGGTGAGTGTCCCTGTGGCAGCGGCTGGAGGAGTAAGGGAGGCGATGCAGCAGCAGCCAGAGGAGCAAAGGGGGGAAATTTGCATATATTTGCATATATTGAATTTTTTCACAGTCGCTTCGGCCCACAAAGCCCCTTCAGAAATCTAATATGGCCCTCATCTCATAAAGTTTGGAGACCCCTGATATAAGGAAAAGAATTTACCACATAATCTTTTAATTTTTTAAAAATCAAGTTTGTTTTCCCAAAAGTGCCTAAAGGTGTAAATTCTATGCAAACAAAGGAAACAAAGTATGCGCAGCTTACATGATTAATGGCTCACCCCATCCAGACCAGGTCTCCATTCAATAATATAAAGCAACATGCCATTAAAAAAAAATCCTCATCAAACCAGTGAAAAATCCCGAACAGTTACATGAACTTTGCAGTATTCTCTAATGGTTAACAACTTGGGATCTGTCAAGTGTAGCAATGACTTTAAGAATCAAGAACTATTTACAGAAAATATCCTGCTATCTGTCTGTCTCTTTTAAATCACATTAGAGCTATTAGAGCATCCCAGTGGTCACAGCTTTAGTAATATCACAGAGGGAAAGAGGCCCTCGGGCTGTCTGGATCCAAATCAATTATGACTTTACATGTAAAAGCCAACACCTGAAATTCTACCAAGAAATTAATTGGAAACCAGTATGTCTCATTCGTGTATTCTCTGTGTGAGCCATTTCTTAATAAATGGGCATCAGTATTCTTCATGAATCCTAAGTTTTCAAATACAGTAGACTCTCAATTACCCAGGATTGGGTTAACCAGAAAGTGGATTAACCAGGATGTTAAAAAAAAAAATACGTGTAACTCACTGGGCTGGCTCTGGCTTTGTTGCCGCCCCAAGCACAAAAAAACCCCAAAACCCACCAAGGTGCAGGGCAGCCAGTGAACCAATACCCCCCCAACACCCAGCGCAGGGTGGCTGGTGAACCAACCTCCCCTCCCCATATTTCCTATGGATGGTGATTATCCGGGATTTTATTAACCAGGATTAATTTTTTCCCTATCATCCTGGATAATCAAGAGTCTACTGTACTCAAAAAGTTCAGCTAATTGAGATATAGAAAACTTTTCCCCCCACTAATTTCAATTTCAGAAGAAATTGACAATTGTTTTTAGGCAAATTTCAGCATGTATTGATAAATTTGGGTGAGTAGTTAAAGGTTTTTAAAGACCCCTAGTTAAAATGCTTTCATTAGAAAGACTGGGAGCATGCAGAGTTTATAAGATGACTAGGGAGTTTTTAGTCCTGAATCAGTGAATTCACAATATCCATAGGTATTTGCAATGGTATTTTTAAGTTCCTCAGTTAAAGAACTGCAGATGTTGTCTTTTTCATTGTTTCCTTTAAAAAAAGTGAAATAAAATGTAAAAACTAGTAATTGTGTATTGTTGACGTTAGATATATCAAGTTAGGAATTTCCAAAAACCAAGCTTGCTTCTGCAACGTTAACTGAGCCGCATTGCACATATGCAGTGTTTTTTATTCCCATTTCATTTGTTAAATGTAATTTAATGTATTTTTGTGTGTTAATGTATACTATAATTATACCAGGTGCAGCATGGCAGAATTTATGTTTTGGAAACATTGTATATGTTGTAAATTTTGATATGTTTTTCAAGTTTCATGTCTTGTGGCAGAAGAAAGGAAAAGAAGTTGCTAACATAAATGTTCTAGTTCCCACAGCTTTTATTCTAACTCCACAATAATTAATAAGAGTTGTCTGTAGTATGGAGTAGTACTATATATAAAAGAACAAAATATTCAAGCAAAAATTTGGCATGCTTCATTTAAATACCAATAGCCCCGTCTTTCTGTCTGTAGATAATGGGGAAGGAATTTAGGTGAACTACAAATGTGTGTATGTGCTGTGAGGATGGAAGTTTCTGTCTGTAAGGTAAATAAAAGTAAGTTAATTTTTAAAACAAAACTCTTGTTACTCTTTCTCCCAATTCTTCCAATTTAAAATATATATGCCTTCTTTTAAAATGGTATTCAAAGTTGACTGTATTCTCCAATGGGAAAAAAATTATTTGTCTCACTAGAGCTTTCTGACACAAAGACATGTCAGCCATGTGGAAGTAAACAACAGCCATTTTTGACATAGAAACGTTGACATTTCCACAAGCATTTCTTTAACACTATTTGCTATTTTTGAATGTTACTTATTTAGGCAAAGTCAAGTTTATTAATTTGGAACCTTAGCTTTAGCAAAATAAAAAATTTAAAATCAACACAACTTAGTAAAAATAAATAAAAACAGAAGATCATCCCTTCTCCAAGCATCAGTTTACATGTTTCAAGAGTGCCTCCCCCGCCCCAGTCAACATATGAAAATAAGATAACAAAGGTTAGAAATCCACTGGTTTATTTTAGATTGTAAAAAAAATTTTATTCACATATTTTTTCTTGGTTTTGCTGCCGATGAGGCAAATAGAGCGAAAGCCCATATAACCAAAACATTTTCATTACAAAGTGAGTATGCTAGTTTTAGAGTCGGTGCAGCAAAAGGCTTCTAAGACAAGTTATGGAGGTTAAAAGAAAGTAGATAGTCTAGTAAATCTTCAACTTGGCCAGATCTACATGGGCAAGAATGATTTTGTCTCTGAATTCCAGCATACTTCCTTTCTAAATAGGGCCAACTGCATAGATAGAAAATGGAGAACTGTAAAGGCCCTCTGTAACATAAATAAATAAGCCAAATATTTCTCATAATTATGAATATTTAGAGGAGGAACCAAGGGGACTTATTTATTTTATGGATGACTGACATATCCAGATGTGTGTAAATATCTTCTAGTCTAAGCTTAATTATGGATTTCACACTCTTGCACACAGTCCTAGTCAGGTCAAGTTCTGAGAATTTCAAGGAATGAGCTTGCAAAAACCAAAGAAAGTCTAAAGTTTGTGTCTTGTTAAGCTGTTCCTCCAGATTTTACTTTGTAAGGTGCACTAAATTTATATGCAGATTACATAGTCTGTAAATGCTATAACAGTGTTGAACTTTGATTAAAGTAGTGAATTCTCTTACATGTGCCCTAAGTAAAGGAACTGAGCTGTAATTTGAGAGGCCAAGCATTCTTCTTAAAAACTTGTTTTGCACAAACTTTTAACAAGTAAAATCTCTTCAGCCCCAGATTTCCTAACCATTTAATATTTGGGCTCTGACTTCAGCTAGCCATTGCAATTAAGTTGTCCCCATGGACATGGGTGAAACAAACCATTACTTGCACATAACTTGTATGTTTGTCTCGTTGGTCAATATATGTAAAACAAATACCCCAAAGGTGGGAAAAAACTTGACCTGTTCAAGATAATGGCCATCAGTCTTCCATTTATATTCCTTTGGTCTGTAGACTGTGGCCGAAGGAAATGACTTTAGTTTTCTTATAATTTATGGTCGGGCAAAAAATTAAAATCCTTTAACATGCTTCGAGTCCAGAGGAGTTTGTGACAAAAAAACCCAGTCATCTACATGAGGAAGAAGTGGTCACAAATCAGTCCAAAATTTTGAGGGTAAAATCCTGCAACCCTTCTAAAATAGCCAAAGCCTCAGCCTCTTTGACAAATTAGAAAGGAAAGGAGCCAGTAAGTTTACCTGGTGGACACTCTTTGTGATGGGATCAGTTAGGTTACCTTTCCACTCTATCCTAACTCTGGTCACTGGCTGTGAAAGGTTCTAAAAAAATGGAGGACAAATCCCTGTACTTTTTGTATTAGTTAAATAATTTTGCTGCAAGAGATCCCACCAATCAGTCTTGTTCTTGATACTGCTAGGATAAAATTCTCCCCAAGAGCTTTATTATGGCTTTTTGGTTGATCAGTATTCTAGCTTCCCTGGTGGAGACTGAGGCCATTCTAAAGATGGTGAAATCCACTGAGATGGACCATAACAAACAATTGATAGATGGAATGTCATTACAAAAAGCAGAAAAATATGGGCCTCCCAAGCATGTTTAGTGTTAAGATTGAATCTCATTCCCACCAATTCCAAAACAGGGATGATTTTTTCTCTGTGGCAGCAAGTTCAAATTCCTTCCAAAGGGCCCTCTAATCCAATCTTTTCTTATCTAGAATTTTTTAATATTGCCCTCTAAGGATAAATAATTTCTTAATAGACTGAGCTGAACTATTGTTACTAACTGCCCTTATATTCTGAAGCGGTGTCTCATAACAGAAGCAATCCAAATCATAGCACATTTTTAATCTTTTGAATAATGAAAATATCCCATTTTTGCTGGTCAAGTCATCTTGTAATTTTTTAAATAATCTCAGTAAATATGGTGTGGGTTTGTGCTGAATCATTAAGGTCCAAAAGCTGGTTCTCCAAAGCTAACAAATAATTGGATGTGTTTTTCTCTCTGATTTTAGACTTGGATTCCAGTTAATTTGGCTTAGGTTTACAGCTTCAAAATCAGGAGTGAGATACAATTTAACTGAGGATACAGTAGTGAAAAACCAGAAATGCACCCACGTAACTGTTGATGATCATAAGCTTATGGTTTAAAAGCTACTATAAAGTTTGAGAAGCAAGACCATTTTAAAATAGAACAGTGATATAATCAATCATACTGCTCACTCTAGAAGAAGTGCATGTGAAATAAACTTTCAGATCATCACCTCTTCTATTATTCAAAACCTCCAGCCAAAATCTATTTAAAATTAAAAGAAATGTACATTGTGGGATATATTTCACCCTGTCCATAAAATGACTAAGGAAAAATAAAGGCAACATCCCATTTACCAAACTGGAGGAAAAAATAAAAATAAAAATTTCCTTATCTCCAGGGCATAGTTAGGCACTAAAATTTCCCTAAAGCAGAAAGATTGCTGATGGAAACTTTTCCAGAAGCAGGTTAATGAGAGACTCAAGCTGTGCTGACAGACACCTTATAAAAAGGGGAAACCAAAGAGACCACATAAACATGCAGGACTAATAGAACAGATTAATCTGGGAAAATATTATTGTAGGTCTGAAAACGTGGATTGTCAGATGTTAACTTACTGGTTATGACATTTAGTAAAAATCAGAAGGTCAGACCACTTACAGGTCTACCCCTTTTGTATGCTTAATACCCCCTCTAAAAAGTGTCAGAGCCCAGTAAGTAAAATGGCTTATTCTTTGAACTCCAGGAAAACTTGGCTAAAACTAAATCAAATTCAGATAAATACTTCATAAATTCCAAATCCTGGGATTTACTTTTAAGTCCAGTAATATTCGCTGAGGCAGTTTTGATAGGAGTTTTACTGGAATCCCAATTGGGTCCATCTAATCAATCCACCTTTCTCTTTCTAGGACTTCATTACAAATCTCTATACAAGATTTAATAGAAAAATACGTGTATCTTCACTTAAAGGCAATACTGTATTGATAAACATTACGCACAGTTGTTCTTATGGTTCCTGATAGTATATCAGGGTTGGAAGGGACCTCAGAAGGTCATCTAGTACAACCCCCTTCTCAAAGCAGGACCAATCCCCAACTAAATCATCCAACAGATTTTTGCCCCAGATCCCTAAATGGCCCCCTCAAGGATTGAGCTCACAACCCTGGGTTTAGCAGGCCAATGCGCAAACCACTGAACTATCCCTCCCCATTTTTTCGTATTAAAGTGCAGAGTATTATTATTAAAGGAAAGTTCTGCCCTGAGTAACATTCATGAGATCCCAGTGGACTTTGGTGATGGGTCACATGGGTAACTGAATGCAGAATTTGGCTCTATGCCATTTGACTTCTATTCTTCCCTACCCTGGCAAAACAATTGTTGTTTCAATTAGTAGATACTTTTTTTTTTGGCTTAACCACTTCTTCAGTCAAGTCTGTTATTAAAATATAGCATGATGCATTTTGGTTCCCTAGATAATACTACATATTTTGGTTTTACTTTGTTGTTTGTGTGTTTTATTTGTGTTTTTTACAAGGCTTGTGATTATTTGCATTCATTCTCTTACTCTTTGTGTTCTTGGAGCAATCATTTTATTTAGCCTTGAACTTTTGCATAGTTGACATTTTAACATACAGTTGTTCTTCTATCATTGTCATGATGTAGGTTATATTCTCATAGTCTTGTAGAACAGGGTTATACATTTAAAGTTTTTGTCATCCGTGATGTCTAGAATAAGAATGTATTCATGGATCATCAAAGCAATATTATATCAAAAGGGGGAAAAAAACTCTTCTCCCTTGAATATTTAGATTATATTTCTGCAAAAAAAAATACATTTATCTGGCAAGAAACACAAGGAGCTTCAAAGGGACTAGGGTGTATCACATAGAATTTACTACATGTAATTCTCATAAACTTTGGATTGCTCTTACATATTTATGTAATCTCCCCTGCCTGCTTATCTCTGGAATGAAAAAGTGTTCTCCTGAGATGTTTGAATGAATGCAATGTCAAGTACAATAAACCATAGGTAGGCAGTTCTTATCCAGGTCATGATTTCATAGAGAAAGACCAAAGGCAGGCCCCCTATACAGTAGATACAATATTAAAATAGTGAACCCAGACAAATATAGGTTAGTTTTGAGACTAGACAGAAAACAAAACAAAACAAATCCTACACATCGTCCTGAATGGCTTAGTTCTCTAAGCCTCAGCTTTATATATCAAGACTCTATAGAACTCCACTATAGTGAAGTAAACTTTGTTTCTTATTTGTTACCATAGCACTTAGGAGCCATAGTCATGAATCAGTTTATGAACACAGAACAAAAAGACAGACCTGGTCCCAATTCCTTGCAAAGCAGTTGTACATCTGTTGGTTACTGCTGTCCACTACACAACTGTCTAGAGAAAAATGTGTAGTAATATCACTGCATACTCTAAGACCTTTTTTAGGAATCCCAAGCTCTTTACTGCGTTCTGGATGACTAAGGTGATTGTACCACATGTGCTATGGCATAGTGGCATCTTATGGAAACTGAATTTATCTATAAGGAAGTAGTATGAAGACATACCAGCTGAAATCTAGGTCTTTTGGGAGTTTCGCTATTGACTACACTGGGGCCAGGATTTCACCAATGGAGTTTATGGGTTCGCTGAGTAAGGCAATGAACTTGTCCCAGGCCCAAGTGTTGATAAAATCCTGCATTAAGATTCAGGGTAACTACTGCTGCTATCTAGGTCCAGTTAGTTCCAAACAGGAAATGGAAGGCTTTGGAATGTCTCTTTTGGCTAAAGGACCTTAAGAGGTAGGTCAGAGAAGGAAACCTAAGAACAGCCAGCCTTGAGTTAGAAGCTTAGATGGTGGTATTATATGTCCTTTTACTGAGGGCTGGTCTACAGTAGGGGTAGGGGTCGACTGAAAATACGCAACTTCAGCTACATGAATAACGTAGCTGAAGTCGACGTATCTTCTGTTGACTTACCTGCTATCCTCATGGCGGAGGTGGCTAGCGGCATGCTCCCCTGTCGACTCCAGCTTGCGCCTCATGGCAAGCTGGAGTTCCGGAGTTGACGGGGGTGCCGTTGGCATTCGATTTATCGCGTCTTAACGAGACATGATAAATCGATCGTCAAAAGATCGATTGCTACCCGCCGATCCGGTGGGTAGTGAAGACCTACCCTGAGTTACCAATTTCCCAAGGAAGAGGGTGAGCATGAACATTAACTATCTTCGCTGAGTCCATCCCTCCATAACCTCAAACTGAGAATCTTAAAATGTCCTTTTGCAAAACATACAATGAACACAAACATCCCCTAGATTATATCTGTTAA
The DNA here is from genome assembly GCA_007922305.1 of Dermatemys mawii. Taxonomy (NCBI): domain Eukaryota; kingdom Metazoa; phylum Chordata; order Testudines; family Dermatemydidae; genus Dermatemys; species Dermatemys mawii. The sequence continues at coordinate 29,229,426 of ML677352.1, forward strand.
GAAATATTTTTAGGTTTTAAGGTTTTTTGCAGCTTCACATTTCTTTCTTGAGAATCAGTTATTTCTTTGTGTTCTATCTATCAGGGTAATAACCAGGAAAGATACAGGATTATCACATTTCTCTAGATATTGAGCCTCATTTCAAACAAACACTTATTTCAATTTGTTTCACTGATATTTTAATCCGGTTTTACTTGGAGATTGAAAAATAAAAGACCCCATATTTGTGTGTTCCAAGGATAATTTTGTTGATCATCTATCCTTATGAAAAGTGATAGGTCCTGTGTTAGTTGGGACATAGATGAAGTTTTTCTCTGAGAAGGTGACAGTTTCCCACTTTTCAACTAAGAAAAAGTCTGTGGACTAAGCATTCCCAAAACATTAAAAGGATGGAGTTGGTGAGGCTGGCATGCTTAGGTATGCTTCAGTGTCAGCCTCTGGCATTAGAAGAGGTTCAGACAAGGGCAATTAAAATGATTAGGGGTTTTGAACAGGTCCCGTATGAGGAGAGATTAAAGAGGCTAGGACTTTTCAGCTTGGAAAAGAGGAGACTAAGGGGGGATATGCTAGAAGTATATAAAATCATGAGTGGTGTGGAGAAAGTGAATATGGAAAAGTTATTTACTTGTTCCCCTAATATAAGAACTAGAGGCCACCAAATGAAATTAATGGGCAGCAAGTTTAAAACAAATAAAAGGAAGTTCTTCACACAGCGCACAGTCAACCTGTGGATCTCCTTCCCTGAGGAGGTTGTGAAGTCTAGGATTATAACAGGGTTTAAAAGAGAACTGGATACATTCATGGAGGTTAAGTCCATTAACATCTATTAGCCAAGATGGGTAAGCAATTGTGTCCCTAGCCTCTATTTGTCAGAGGGTGGTGATGGATGGCAAGAAAGAGGTCACTTGGTCATTACCTGTTAGGCTCACTCACTCCGAAGCACCTGGCATTGGCCTCTGTTGGTAGACAGGATACTGGGCTGGATGGACCTTTGGTCTGACTCAGTACAGCCATTCTTATGTTCTCTGCTATACTGAGAGTCTCCGAGGGACACAAGTGTGGTCTTCCATGTTCCTCAGAAACTGAAGCTGAAATGAAGGAGACAAGTTCACATTCTCTTGCCCTTTTGGACTTGCTGCTTTTTAGTAGGTGAATTGTGTGTAAACTTAACAAATGTAATTTGTTTGATCCCACATACCTTTAAAAATGGCATTTTGAGAGTTTGGGGAAAAAAATGTTTCACTATAGAGAAATAATGCTTCCTGTGCTGTAACAGGCCTCATGATTTTGCTTCCTGTTTTGTATCATCCTATAGTTATTGGTAATCATTGTATCCAGAGAAATCCAAAGTACCAATATTTATTAGCTTGCTATTAGTAATATGGAAGATAAAGCATATCACCACTATAAGGCTGAAAAATAGCTACTACACAAGCTTTGTAGTGACTTTAATAAGATTTTTATTTCACAAGGGCTCTTTGGACCTTATTTTAACCCAAACTTTGGATAATTTCCTACCCATTGCAATATGCTAGAAAGTAAGTTTAGCAAGAAGAACCTGATACAACACCAAGGTGTCTTTATGGTAAAAGAATGAATGAATGTCATTGAGGACCTTATAACGATTAGCGAAGCATGAACAACAAAAGGCATGAGAGCAGATTCACTTACTGGTGCTTGCAGTGTGTTTGTTTATTTGGACATGTTCATCAGCCCAGAACTTTTTTAGCTTCTTGGTCATCCTTCTCTCCATCCTTACATCTGTCAAATTCTATCTTAAATCAGTTTAGATTTGAGTAGTCCTTTAATAATCTTTCCTTCTTCTACCATTTAATAGATTCAAACATAACTTGTTCTTCCTAATGCTGTCAGCTAGCATGCTGTCCTCTCATGCTTGCTTCTGCAATTATTCTTTCGTGCCCTAATCAACTCACTGAACCTTGTCTTAGTTTCTTCCTCAACTCACTGAACCTTGTCTTAGTTTCTTCCTCAATTATAATTTTAGGCTCATTTATACTTTGTAGGCCACTTTTAACCTTTCCTTTTTCCCCTTGGTGCCATCTGTAGCTGAATCAACAATTAGTAACATGCTAAATAAAGCCTGTTTTAACCGATTCTGGGATCAGAAGGTGATACTTTTTCTCAGATAAAATAAAATATTCCCCAGGTAGTTTTACTGAAACCAGTGGACTGCTTGAGGTGTAAGGCACTATTCTTTTTGAGTAAAATGGTTGCAGTGTGGCCTTCTGTGATAAAAGTTCATTACTTTAAAATATAACTCACACCCCTCTGTTACATGAGTTAAGTTTTAATCTAAGCATCATTAATAGCTAAGGATTTAGGGTTTAAATCAGGCTAATCTAATACTCTATTGGACTCAGAGAAACTCACACAAGGTACAAGCCCAATGCCCCACCTCACATTTGAGGAACAATGGCAACTGTGCCCCCCCGATAGCATTATTTATCCAACCTTGAAAAGAGTGACACAACTGATATATATCTGCCATCTCCCTGATAACTTAGCTTGTACTTGCACAGTATGCTCTATTTTTTATCTCCATGTTCATCTGTGGGCAGTAGTTTTCTTTTTGTTTTCTTAGATTGTAAATTCTTCTGCACCAGGGACTTTGTGTCTTTATAGTGGGTTGGGGCCCTGAGCCTAACTGGGACCTTTGGAAGCTCATGAAACACAAAAGATAACAAGTGCTCTGTAGCTGAATTGATGTTGCCAGTCAGCAGGAATGCTCAAGCTATGTATTTACTGAAGACACAGGGGAGAAAAAAAACACTCAGGCTCAGAGTCTTAGGTGTCCCAGGCCTCACTTAACCCAGCTGAGTTGTGGGGAAAGGTAGCTGAACGATATCTTTCTGTTCCTCCAGTGCCCAAAATACGTGGGATGCCTTGATGCAGGTTGGAGCAGCCTTAAGGCTGATATAGCTTGCTCTGAGTTTTGATGACCCCTGTTCAAGTGGAATTCCCAACTGCCGTTAATACACAAAAAGAAAAGTGAATGATTCAGCAAATGACCCTACAGTCATTATGGTACTGGAAGCATAAAGACTTTTGGCAGTCCATTAGGATCTACTTGTAGGGGAATTCAGGGAAACTCCCATTCTGTTACAGTACTTTAGAAAGTCTATACCGGTACATCACAATCTTTTCAGGACTCTAAGGTATTATTAATTATTCTGAAAGCCCTAGTCAGGATGAGGTGCTATGTACTATACAAACATATATAAATTACAGTCCCTACCCTGAAGACTGCTGTTTCTCCTTCCTGCTGCAGTGAGCTGTTGATTGTCTATTCCCATCTGAATATCAGAGCAGCAGTATGTAACCAAGGTGCCTGGTTTAGCAAGTGGGGTGCGAGAGTGAGGGGGAGATAACACAGTGCAGCATTTCTTCAGCCCATCAGAGGCTTGCCCTGGAATGGGGAGAGAGCAGTGGAGATACTGGAAAAACGAGGAAAGTCAGAGGAGATAATGAGAAAATTAGAAGAAAATGGGAGCAGGAAGAGCCAGGAGACTTAGGGAAACCAGAAGAAAGCTAAGACTTGTGAAATAAAAGTAGGGGGACCAATGCTAGGAGACAAGGTTTCAGAAGTAAGTCCTGGAACCAGCCAGCAATCAGTAGTGGGTTAGGATAGAATCAGCCCACAATAGAGTAATAGTTTATAATAGAATCTGTTAATCAATCTAAGATATCTATGGCAAGAAAAGACCATTGTGAAAATCCAGTCAGACTTCCTCTATAATGCAGGCCATAGATCTCCTTGTCCTCTCAAAAAAATTCCTGGAGCATCTATTTTTTTTTGAAAGTCTGATCTTGATTAAAAATTTGCCAGTGATATAGAAACCTCTATGACCCTTGGTACATTTTTTCAATTGTTAATTGTCCTCACTGTTAAAAATGTATGTCTTATTTTCACTTGGAATCTGTCTAGCTTCAGCCTCCAGCCATTGGATCATGTTATACCTTTGTCTGCTAGTTTGAAGAACCCATTATCAACCCCAGCATTATAGTCTGTAAACAAGACATCCCTCAACTTTCTCTTTGTTAAGATTAATAGATTGAGCTTCTTGAGTCTATCACTATAAGACATATTGTCTAATCCCTTAATCATTCTCATGGCTCTTCTCTGAACCTTCTCCAATTTATCAATGTCCTTATTGAATTGTGGACAGCAGAAGTAAGTAAATATGACCTGCATTCTTTATTCCTAGATCAGAAGTTCTCACACTGTGTTTTCAAACCCCAAACTGGGTCACAACCTCATTTTAATGGGGGTTACCAAGGATGATGTTAGACTTGCTGGGGCCCTAGGCCAAAACCTGAGCCCCACTGACCAGGGCTGAAATCAAAGCCTGAGCCCCTCCACCCAGGACCAAAGCCAAAGCTTTCAGGTCTGGACAGGGAGACTAAGGTTACTTGCCTCCTGCCCCAAAGAAGCACAGTTTGGGAAGGCTTGGGCTTCAGTCTCCACTCCTGGGGCCATCTAGTAATTTTTTTTTTCTCAGAAGGAGGTAACAGTGAAACGAAGTTTGAGAACCACTGTCTTAGATGTGCTTCAAAATAGCTAAGTGTAAATGTATACATGTGTGCTTTCGCCCAGTTTACCAAGCAATGCTGATCACTGTCAGTGACATGTCCTCTTCATTATTTACCATTCCACTCCATTTTTGGATCATCTGCAAACTGTAGCTGTGATTGTTTTAGGTTTTCTTCCATATCACTGATAATCATATTAAGTAGTGTAGGGCCAAAAACTGATACCCGTGGGGACCCAATTAGAAATACACTCACTGGATGATCATTACTTGTTTTCAGTTACATTTTGAGACCTATCAGTTAGCCAACTTTAATCCATTTAATGTGTGCCATGTTAACTTTATATTGTTCCAGTTATTTTAATCAAAATGTCAGGTGGTACAAAGTCAAACAGATTACAGAAGTATTATATCAACCCTATGAGCTTGTCACTGTGTAGGGTTTTTCCTAACTCCAAGATATGTATTGCCAGTCTCTTGCAAGAAGGTTTATTTTTCTTAACAGAAGCAAACAGAAAAAACAGTCTTTTAACTCAGTCCTTACTTTCAGGTTTCAGCTCCTCCCTGTCTGGGGCCTTTAGCAGCTTTCCTATTTCAATCAGCAGCAACCTGCTACTGAAATCCTATTTCCTATTTCTATTTCAACCTGAAGCAGCAACCTCAGAACTGATTCACTGCTCTACAGCCAAAATGCTTCTGAAATAAAGGTAGTCAAACTTTACTAATTCTGGGTCACTGAGAACGTAAATGATGCTTAAAATTGATGATTGGCTCTAGTTTTCAAGATATGCTATTGGGTCAGTATATACCACCCTTGACATGGGAATGGCGGAGGATAAGTGAGTTATAAAGGGAAGGGATCTCAATTTAAACCAGAAATGACTAAAATACATCTTTGACTAGATCTATGAATAAATCTATGACTGGGTTTGGACAGTACTTGCTTTTTAGGCAAAACAATGAATGATGCAATCTGAAGCTGGTATTGCGTCATACATGATATGAATTGCATCATGTTATTCCTAGAAGTTATGGATGATGCAATCATAATGAAGCTTACATCACTCTGCTGAACAAATTGCCCTATATCAGCTCTAGAAATCATACAGTGTCGTGCTCTCTTATTTGTCAGTGTTTGATTTTGCAAAGGGACACATTTCTGTTTAGCCAAAATGAGCAGAGATGCCTCGTACTTGTGTGAACAGTGCTGATAACTTCTGCTATGTTTGTGGTGAAGTGACTTTTGCCTCACAAAAGGGCAGTATAACCACTATGGTTAAGAAAGCCTATCACCTTTATTTTGGCTGCGAAATTGGAGATCAGGACAAGAGGTGGGCCCCACACGTATGCTGCAACACTTGTGCAACAAATCTTCACCAGTGGTTGAACAGGAAAAGGAAATCTATGCCTTTTGCAGTGCCAATGATTTGGAGAGAGCCAACAGATCATACCAGCAATTGTTACTTCTGCATGGTGCCTCCAGTTGGGAAAGGTGTGTCAAAGGAGAAAAAGTGGACTGTGCATTATCCAAACATTCCATCAGCTGTACGCCCAATACCCCACGGAGAAGGACTGCCGGTTCCTGATGTACCAGAATCATTCTCACATGAGTCAGACGAGGAAGAGGAAGAGGATGAAACTTCTGGTCCTGAACCATCAATGTCACAGGACCCACGTTTTCTCCCATCCTCCTCCTCTGAACCACACCTCATAAGACAAGCTGAACTGAATGACCTTGTCAGGGATTTGGAACTACCCAAGAGTAAGGCAGAGGTGTTGGGCTCCAGACTACAGCAGTGGAATCTCCTGGCAGGTGATGTTAGGGTTTCCATGTTCCGTGACCGTCAAAAGGATCCTGTCCCATTCTTCTTCATGGAAGGTGATCTTGTAGCCTGCAACAACATCGATGGTGTGATGGCAGCCCTCAACATCGTTCACGATCCAGATGAGTGGAGACTCTTCATTGATTCATCGAAGACGAGTCTTAAAGCTGTTTTGCTGCATAATGGCAATGTTTTGCCATCAATTCCAGTTGGTCATGCAGTCCATATGAAGGAAACCTATGACAACATGAAACAACTTTTGAGGTTGTCATATTGGTCAGATATGACCAATATCAGTGGCAGCTTTGTGGCGATTTGAAGGTTGTTGCTCTCTTGCTTGGTCTGCAGACTGGATACACAAAGTATTGCTGTTTTCTCTGTGAATGGGATAGTCGTGCAAGAGATTCCCACTACATCAAGAAAGATTGGCCACTCCGACAGTCATTGGAGCCTGGGAGGAAAAGTGTTCAGCATCCACCACTTGTTGAATCAAGGAAGATTTTGTTACCACCCTTACACATCAAGCTGGGTCTGATGAAGAACTTTGTCAAGGCTATTGACAAAACACAAGCAGCTTTCAAGTACCTCCATGGAAAATTTCCAAGGTTAAGTGAAGCTAAGATAAAGGAAGGTGTCTTTGTTGGTCCTCACATTCGTGAACTTCTTCGAGATGATGCATTTGACCATGCACTGCGTGGCAAGGAAAAGATGGCATGGAAAGCCTTCCAGTCAGTGGCAATACATTTTCTCGCAAACAACAAGGCAGACAACTACAGGTTGTTGGTGGAAAAGCTCCTCAAGGCATACAAAAGCCTTGGTTGCAACATGTCACTAGAGATACATTTTTTGCACTGTCATCTAGATTTTTTTCCACCGAACTACGGAGCAGTGAGCGACGAGCACGGCGAGCGATTTCACCAGGACATTGCAACAATGGAAAAACGCTATAAGGGCAAATGGAGCCCATCAATGCTTGCAGACTATTGCTGGACAGTGACAAGAGATGCTCCATTTAATGAATACAAGAGACAACCAAGAAGCGCCAAGTAGACACTGAATAGGACTAAACTATGTACATAATAGTTTTTTGCCTTTTGTTTCATAACACATTTTATTTATATAACCCTTTTGCTGATTTTTAAAGTGTTACATAAACAGGACAGGTGAAATATTATCATGTAAAGCAACCATAAACACATGAAAAGACCTAGGTTTGCAATTTATGATTAAAACTCTACTATCTACACAATATACATAGGCATAAAATGTAAAAACTTAAATATCTTAGAAACAGTAGCCAATCAGTTGTTTTAATTGTCATATCTGAATTCAACACATCAAAATACATAATAAATATCACATTTTATCTTTGAAGCAGACGACTTCTAAAAAATTGTAGATCAGTGTTACATAAGCACCTAGCCTCTTGTTTCAGGAGACCTACCACACAAGTTAACTGTGCCTTACAGTGGCTTTTCCTCCCTCAGGCACAGCCTGTCTCAATCAATCCCTCTTTATTCTTGTGTATTAGCAACCCTTTTTAGGCCCAGATGTAGACCAGCCTCCTTTAATTGGTTGGACTGGATTTATCTGCTCTCTGGCCCAGGGCAGCTGGGTTTAGTTTGTCCACAGGAACTAGCCATTCTGTGACAGACCTTTATCAACAAAACTTGTAATCTCATCAGAACAAGATATCGAATTAGTTTGACAGGATCTATTTTTCATAAACCCATTGTTTGGCATTAAGTATATTATCCTCATTTCATTCTTCATTAATTAAATCCTGGATCAGTGCTCCATTTTCTTGCTGGGGAGTGATGTCAGACTGACAGGCCTATACATACCCAGGTCATCTCTTTTGTCCTTTCTAGATATTGGCACAACATTATCTTTCTTCCAGTCTTCTGGAATTTCCCTAGTGTTCCAAGATTTGTTGAAATCAACAGTAAAGGTCCAACAAGCTCCTCAGCCAGCACTTTTAAAAGTCCTCAATGCAAGTTATCTGGAACTTCTGATTTTAAAATGTCTGACTTTAGTAGCTGCTGTTTAACATCCTCCTGAGATTTTGGTGGAATGGAATGAGTGTTATCATATGATAGGATTATATCTTCTGTTTATTATCAGAGGGGTAGCCGTGGTAGTCTGGATCTGCAAAAGTGACAGAGTCTTGTAGCACCATATAGACTAACAGATTTTAGGTATCATGAGCTTTCGTGGGCTAAGACCCACTTCATCAGAGGAATGTTGTGGAAATCTCCAGAGGCAGGTATAAATAGCAGGCAAGAAAGCAAGGTAAATTCATTCGGAGGGGTGGGGGGGTGAAGCCCACTTCCAGCAAGTGATCTGGAGGTGTGAACACCCAGAGAGGAGAAACTGCTTTTGTAATTGGTGAGCCATTCACAGTTAATATTGAGTCCAGACCTGATTGTGTCGAATTTGCAGATGAACTAGAGCAGTCCTCAGTTAAAACCTCTCCAACACATCATCAGTGATCTATAACCCATCCTGGGCAATGATCCCTCACTTTCACAGGCCTTGGGAGGCAGGCCAGTCCTCGCCCACAGACAACCTGCCAAACTGAAGCAGATTCTTACCAGCAACCACACACTGCACCATAGCAACTCTAACTCAGGAACCAATCCATGCAACAAACCTCGATGCCAACTCTGCCCACATATCTACACCAGCAACACCATCACAGGACCTAACCAGATCAGCCACACCATCACTGGTTCATTCACCTGCACTTCTACCAATATAATATACGCCATCATGTGCCAGCAATGCCCCTCTGCTACGTACATCAGCCAAACTGGACAATCCCTACGCGAAAGGATAAATGGACACAAATCAGATATTAGGAATGGCAATATACAAAAGCCTGTAGGAGAACACTTCAATCTGCCTGGACATACAATATCAGGCCTCAAAACAGCCATCCTTCAGCAAAAAACCTTCAAGACCAGACTTCAAAGAGAAATTGCTCAGCTCCAGTTCATCTGCAAATTTGACACCATCAGGTCTGGACTCAATATTAACTGTGAATGGCTCGCCAATTACAAAAGCAGTTTCTCCTCTCTGGGTGTTCACACCTCCAGATCACTTGCTGGAAGTGGGCTTCACCGCCCCCACCCCCGATTGAATTTACCTTGCTTTCTTGCCTGCTATTTATGCCTGCCTCTGGAGATTTCCACAACATTCATCTGATGAAGTGGGTCTTAGCCCACGAAAGCTCATGATCCCTAAAATCTGTTAGGCTATAAGGTGCTACAAGACTCTTTGTCATCTTCTGTTTATGTTTCCAAATACAGAACAGAAATATTTATTGGACATTTCTGCTTTTTCTGGATTATAGTAATAAATCTACCATTTCCATGTGGTACGGGAAAATACTATTGGTTTATTTTTGTTCCTAATATCCTTAAAAAAACTCCTTATTGTCCTTAACGCTGCTGGCCACAGATTTTTCCTTATGTCTCTTGTCTTCCCTTACCAACTTTCTACAATTCCTAGCTTCTGATTTATATTCATTACTATCAACTTCTCCTTTATTCCATTCATTATATAATATAGCTGTCTTTACTTTCTCTCTCTCTTTATCAGGTTGGTTTCCTTAATTGTGGGATTGTGATTTTATGGGGTTTTTAGTAAAGACCTCTTAAACAATTTCTAATTATCATTCATATTCTTCTAATTCTTCCTCCCAACTGATTTGTCTCATAATTGTTTTCAGCTTTGTGAAATTGGACCCTTTAAAACACCAAGTACATAGTTTACTGGTCTGGACTTCTGTTTGCACATTATAAATGTGATTGAGTCATGATCACTTTCGCCTAAGCTACTGTTAATTCTTAGTTCTGTGATCAGTTCCTCTTTATCTGTCAAGCCAAGGTCTAATACAGAATTCCCTTGTGTTGTGTGTAACACATTTTGAGTTAGTAAATTATCCTCTGTAATAAGAGGTGGAAAGAGAGAAGAGGCAGGATAGGAAGGCAGCCCACTTTAGAGTTATGCTTGAGAGATCATCCACATGTCGTTATGCCCCTGAGAAAGACCATACAATTTAATACTCTTTTGCAGTGTAATCTATCTCTGCTAGTAAATACCCCACATAGATCACAGTAGCACTGCACATCACTAATGAGCTACATTGGGAATTTAAAGAACATACCAGGCTGTATATTTTCATTCCTACGCTCTCAAAACCTGTTCATTTTTTTCAAGTCTTTGCCTCAAAATAGGCTATTTTATTATTATTATAGTTTTGTTTTTTTAAAAAGTAATTTCATTCTCGATTACAAAAGGACACTGTTGAGTTACTTGCTTTTCAGCATTTTCTTCATGGTTTTTTTAATTGTTATTCTGGAAAAGAAATGCTGTGAAGTGTCTGCAATGTCCTAATCATTGCCAGATAGAGACAAGTAACCCTAATGTCTAAACACATAATAGCACAGCTGTATTCTCTTAAACTAATAGCTGTTCAAAGTATAAACCTTTAAAATTTTTGCCCTTCATGCTTATGCATTTTACAGGTTATTAATGGCATATTCCGTATTACCATAAAAACTTCAATGTCTCCATAATGGCTTGAAAACTCTTTCATTAATATGTTAATATGAAGCCCTTTACAGATAATGTGTTGTCAATCTTTTTAAAGTACTGTATGTTACATTCTAAAAATTATACACTTATTCTTTGTGCTAAGTAATTACTGTGACCAGTAAGGGTTTCCTTAAGATTTGAGGATCACTTTCAAATAGTTAAATTCTACCCAACTTCTTTTTTAAAGGGCTAGTGTCAAAGTTGTCAGGCCTAAAATGTTCTCAGTTAGATAAGAAACACAAGTGAAAATTAAATTAGAATGGTGGATGACCCTACAATAACAAACCCAGTGTTTTGTTGGAACGTAGGATTTGCTGTGCTGTATTGGACCTGTGGTCCATCTGTCTTTTATGGTGGCCTGTACCAGATGCTTCAGAAGAAGATGCAAGAAACCCCGAAAGATGCAATTATGGAATTACTCACCCACAGGAGAAGTTTTTTCCCAACTATCTGTTAGTTAGAGTTGTGTTATTCCCTGAAGCACAAGGATTTATATCCCTTTCTGCCTTTTTTTTTTTTTTTTTTTTAAATCCTATCTAATATACCTGGATATTTTCATTATTCATATAAATGTCCAAACCTTTTTTGAATCCTGCTATGCACTTGACATCAATAACATTTTGTGACAATGAGTTCCACAGGCTAAATTATACTTTGTTTTAAAATAAAAGCATTTCCTTTTATTAGTTTTGAATTTGTAGTATTTAAATTATTTCATGTTTCCTTGTATTATGAAAGTGAGTATGAATTCTCAGTCTACCTTATCTATAGCCTTCATTATGTGAATTCTTCTGTTATGTTCCTTTTCTTTATCTCTTTTCTAAACAGTTCCAATCTTTCCAGTTTCTTTTCATTTGAAAGATTATCCATGGCAAGTGGAAACTGGGAGGGAGACTTGTTGGTCAGTAATATTGTGCTTGTTTGAAATGGTAGAGGAGATCCAGACACTTTGTCATTGCCTGGCCAGATCCAGAGACACAGAGTGTTCACATGTGGTACATTGTGGTTTTCATGATTTCAGGCATTGTTGAGATATGTTATTCATAACCTGCTGATGGGAAGTTCTGGGTGGTCTTTGGTGTGTTTAAGTTACTTACTGTGGCTATATTTCAGTGGATAGGTGGAGGTTTGTTATTAGTTCATACAGAAAGCCATTGTAGAGGTATTGATTTTAAAGTTCCCGTGATGATTCACATGGTCACATTCAGAGGCCTATCCACAAGTTGGGTATGGCAGCTTCTTGTCCGCACCCATGCACAGTACTCTGCAAATGAGTACGCCAGACCCAAGGTCAATATTTGTAGCATTGGGGCGGTTGATCCCCAGCCTGTTCCTGTTGATTTCTGAATAATGTTGATACAAGTATTCACTTTAGAGGCTACTTTCTTGAGGTGGTCAGTGTGTGGTCAAGAATGACACCAAGATACGTTGGCTTTGGGTCATAATGCACAGTTTCACCATAAAACTTTACAGTTAAGAGGTTTTGTGTGATTCTGTTGTCAAGATGGAAAGCAGAGACTACTGATTTGCTCAGATTTGGTCTCAGCTGCCATTTGAAAGTACTTCTCTATGATCTTAAGGTCAGATATAAGGATCACTTCAAGTTCTTTAAAACTACAGGCGTGAATTGCAGGTGACAGATTATCAGCATATGTAAACTTCTGTGCTATCATTTCAGGCCTATCACTCATGTATCTAGAGTGTCGGAGCAAGTAAAGAGCCTTGTGGTAGCCCATTATTAAAAGAGCAAGGTTTGCTGGTTTGACATCCATGGTAAACACATTTCCTTTGGCCACTAAGCATAGTGTTCAGCAGCCTGAGAATCCACACACAGTGGATCACTTTGGCCAGTCCAGTAGCAGACTATCCTGTGGATTGTGTCATATGCTGCTGACAGATCAATGAAAGCAGTGCAGTCTTGAGTTTTGTTGGAAACCAGCTTCAGTTTTTGTCGTGAGAACCAGGACCTGGTCACAGCAACTTCTGTGTGGTTGAAAACCAGCTTGCTCCTTGAGTAGGCTGGCATCCACAGTGGGCCTGATTTGGTTCAGAGTCATGTACTCCATCATCTTGTTCACAGTGCTTAAGAGGGACAATGGCCTGTAATTAGAAGGATGATCTGCAGTTTTCCAGGCTTTAGGAGTTCAATGACCTTAGCTTCTCTCCACACATGGGGGATTTCACTAGTCTCCAGGATGTTGGTGAAAACTTGACTTGTAGAATCATAGAACTGAAAGGGACCTCGAAAGGTCATCTAGTCCAGTCCCCTGCACTCATGGCAGGACTAAGTATTATCTAGACCATCCCTAACAGGGCTTTGTTAACCTGCTTTTAAAAATCTCCAATGATGGAGATTCCACAACCTCCTTAGGCAGTTTATTCCAGTGATTAACCACCCTGACAATTATGAAGTTTTTCCTAATGTCCAACCTAAACCTCCCTTGCTGTAATTTAAGCCCACTGCTTTTTGTCCTATTCTTAAGAAGAACAATTTTTCTCCCTCCTCCTTGTAACAACCTTTTATGTTCTTGAAAACTGTTATCATGTCCCCTCTCAGTGAAACTGTTATCATGTCCCCTGGTGAAACTACAGGACTGTGTAATGACTGCATGCATAGTGACATACAGGATATGGGACATGAGTCCTGTAGCACTTCCTTTGTTCACTAAATCAGTTCGTTTTCAAATGCAAAACATGTTTTGATAAATGTTTTTCCCCCCTTACATATCCCACACATTTAAGGTAATTTTATTTAACTAATAATTTTTTTGAAATGTTGTTTGTATTCATTTTTAATTGAGTTTCTATTTTCATCCAAATGCTTGAAACAAATTGTGAGTAAAAAAGTAAACATCATCTAGTAAATAAGAAATGCATCATTCTCCATTTCCTAACATAATTTATAAAATCTAAACATTAATAGGAATAAATGTATATTAAGCTATGTAATTGCTTAAATAAAGATGTATAGATATAGCATATCCTGTTGGTTAGCAAAAAGAAGTACCAAAATGAGTGCAAAGGCTATATTTAGTTGCAAATCAACATGTTTTAACCGTTACCAACCAATGAGAATCAACATTTTTAATTTAGGAAAGTAACTAAAAAGTACAAATGCAAGAGAGGATTAAAATACATTATTTAAATCAAGGTTTCCTGCTTGATGTTTTAAATCATGATTAAGTGTAGTGATTTAAATAATTTCAATTTAAGTCCATCCACCTACATTGCACAGAGGTGTTCATTGACACAGTTACACCTAGCTCTTTCCTAAACTCTTACAGTTTATTTAGAAACCAGTAAAGTTTATGAATAGTTCAGATTTTTCCTTCAAATATGCATCACTTTGCATTTATCAACACTGAGTTTATTTGCTGTCCATTTATACATCTTCAGTGGGTCCCTCTGAAGTTACTCACAGTTGTCTGTAGATTTTACTAATCCAAATAATATTTTATTGTCTGCAAGTTTTGCCACCTCGCTACTTCCTGCACGTTACAAATCATTAATAATTCTTTGACAAAAGTTTTGTATATTTCCAAGTAAGTTATATAAACCAGTTCTCCTTTACATATTATTTTGTTGATGCATTTAGAAAATTCTAATAGTAAGGAGTGAGGCTTTTTTTCCCCCTTATCAGAAGCTGTTTTTCTTTGTCCCTAGCATATCATGATCATCTAGGTATATTATAATTCTGCTTTTAATGATTGTTTCAACCAGTTTACCAGCTACTGAAGTAAGTCCCACTTGTCTGTAATTCCCAGGATCACCACTTGTGCCTTTAAAAATAGAACAGTTACTATCTTCCAGCCCTCCTGTATAGCAATTGATTTTAGTAAGAGAGTGTTTATTTTTGTTAGCAATTCAGCCACTTCCTTCTTACATTCTTTCAACACTCTTGGCTGAGCATTATAATTTATTCCTCCTTAATTTATCAATTTGTTCTAGTCCTTTTTATATTTTAGTCAGATACTACCTCACCTTCATTACCTGAAAAACTATGTCCCCGGGAGGTATTTCCCCAATGTCAGCTATAGTGAAGACTGATGCATATAAGTCAGTTAGCTTACCTGCAATATCATTATCCTCCTTTTTTGTCCCCTTTACTTGTTGTTAGTTTGACCACACTGTACCTTTTAAGCGGGGTTGAAGCGGGCATTGTCTGACTTGCTGCGGGAGTGGATCCTTTATGTGTGTGTGCATGTGTGTGTGAGCAGGGGAGGTGTTACCCACATTGTACACTTTTACAGCAAATAGCAAAGTTGCAGCCTGATTAAAACCATATCAAGTGTCTCCTGTCCTCCTTTTGGTATAGCTGGACAACAACAGAACTACAAATTCTCTTGCAGAGATCCAGTGCCTGATATATTGAATAATTTTTTGGTTTTTATATCTTTGGCTTTTTGCTCTTCAAATTCCATTTTAACCCCCCTAATTTCCATTTTATATATTGCCTTAAGCTCCACCAGTGTTGGATTTCTGTTTTTGTAATTATACTTGTTTGGCCTGAATAACCCTCTTGAACCTTGCCATTTAGTTATACTGTATTTCTTGCCTCTAATGGTATGTTTATATCACCTCCATACTGGGTCTAAGGATTTTAATTTCCTAGTGCTTATAATCACCTCCTTCTATATTACACCCCTTTCTATATTAACAGTAGTCATTCCTGCTTTTGTTATGATTTGTATTGTATAGACATCTACAAAATGGCTTTTGGGAATATCTTCACTGCAAAAAAGGAATGTTTTTTATATTAACATAGAAAACTTGAGATAACAATCTTGATGTATAGTCCCAGTGTAGACAAGGCACATGTAATTTTACCTCAGTGTAGTTGAGTTCAACCCTATATTCCACATCTGTGATTTATCAGCTGACTGCAAATTCTAGGTATGTGTGTGTGTTGCGGGTGGGGGGTTTAGGGTTTAATCTTGACTAGCTACATTGACACAAAGACTTCTTATTCCTTGTCTCCGTTAGGGTTTTCTTGATGTAAAAATACAATTTTATTTTTTTGCAGTGAAGACATAATCTTAAGTGCTGATACAGAATCCCATTGAACTTAGTGATAGTGGATGGTGCCCCCATTTGCCCTCTGTTATAAAAAGAAAACCAGCAGCAAGCAAAAGCTTGTTTTTGCTGATCCTACGATTCAGCATAAATATTACATTTTCTCTTCCAAATCCCCTCTTCATTCCCCACAGATGTAAATTAATTTGTCTCAAGCTATTTCCACTGAAATACTTCCTTTTTTGAACGAGTTCAAAATTGTAGCCCTGCACTCTGTTAGCGGAGGTAAAATATATGTTTTCTTATTTTGTTCAATGCATTAAATGGAAAACTCATAACATACCATATCACTGGAATTTGTACATTTATCTGGAGATCTACTTCCTAGTTTGTTAGCTGGGAGATGTAAATTGACACTGTACTTTTGGATCTGGGGCATGCTTTCAGAGTGTGAGTTAGCTTTCATCTAAATATTTATTAATAAAATTGAATAACAGGGGCTTTATGCATAAGACTTTGGTTTTGTCACAGGTATTTTTAGTAATAGTCATGGACAGGTCGCGGGCAATAAACAAAAATTAATGGAACCTGTGACAGGAGGAGGGACAAATAAAACACTGCCAGGGCTTGCAGCTGTTCCAGCCCCATGGCTGCTCCTGCATCAAGGGTAGACCCAACCCCAGCTACTGCTCCGGTAGACTGGGGATCACTGATGGTCAGCTGTTCCGGCAGCTCTGGCGCTGACAGCTGCTCCAGCCCTGCCCCAGAAGAAGTTCTGGAGATCCTGGAAAGTCATGGAATCTGTGACTCCCTGAGAGAATCGTAGTCTTACTTATGCCCTTGAAATTATCTTCTATCTTCTGAGTTGTACAGTGTCATGGTTGGACAACAGGCTGACTTTTTCACATGACAGGTAGAAATACTACATAGGGCCTGAAACAAAGAGAAGAAAACCCTATATTTAGGGCCAAACCCATTTATATCAATGGGGGACCTCTCAGTTGATCTCAGTGGGAATTGGATCAGCTTTGGGAAAAGGAGCACATGTTTACAATACACAGTGAGTCTGAGTTTCATTTACATTACAGCCCCTTCATGCCACACTGACAGTATAAAGTATCCTTAAAGTGAATGTAAATATAATTAGGCTTGGAAGAATTAGATTCTTTTGGTAACTGTCTGTGAACATTGATTTTCACTATACATACACAGACAAAAATATTTCCATTGATAATAATCAAAATTCGCAGATAGGCAAAGTTAGAAAAATGCTGTTTAAGAATTTATTAGAATTAGATTTAAGGATATTTATTCATATATTTTGATGTGATTTTGACAATTTGTGTTAACATTTTAATAGTTGTAAAATGTTAACTTTTTGAATCTCAGTGTCTGTCACTAAATTATTTTCTGATACCCCCCTAACTTTCTATAGCTATGAAAATTGAAATAGATAAAAAATCTAAAGAAAGTTTAAAAATAAATTTTAGAAGTCAAAATGATAAAAAACCCTAATTATGTCAAACCTAAATGTAATTAATTATATATAGCATGGAATTGTGAGTTGCAGAGTCATTTAAAAATCAGTGTAGAAAGGAAAAGCAGAAAAAAAGTCAGAAATCCATTGTGTATATGAAAATTTATATTTTAACTAGCAATGAAATATATTAATGTATTTGATTTACAAGTTTAGCTAATAAAAATCAGTAAATATCTATACAGCTAGACACCACTTCCAAAGACTCAGTTTTACAACAATAGAAAACTTTTGCCAAAGTCTTGATCTGAGTGGAATCTAACATGGATTAATTTGTTAGGTCCCTTTTTATATAGGACTTTTTCTTACTTCTCCTTCACTTCAGCCAGTCAGCCCAGTGCACCTTTCCTTGCTTTTTTCCCTTTTGAAGACCCTCTTCATAGAAATGCGAGACTTGCATTTAACTCAAGGGCCTTTCCAGCTTTTCTTATTTTGTATATAGTAAAATATCTTATTTTACTGCATATATAACCAAGTTAAGTTAGAAGTAGGAATCATAACTGTGCATTTTCTGTCTTTTATGTCAATAAAATTTCAACCTAAATATTTAATTAACATTGTTTTTGGTATATGATTCCCTTTCTTTTTTTCTTCTTCTTAAGTAATAGTGATGTACAGGAGGAAATTATAAGTATTGTGGTTCACTTTGTTCTTTAGCAACAATAAAATAATCAATTGTCCAGATTATTCAGTTGTTCAGAAGTACCAACGTTTTTATTTACCATGAACTAAAGTAACAGAAGTTCTGTTTTTACAGCAAAATTCCTTTGGATGAATATCTTCCGCAGAGACATTCTATCAGAGTTGGAGCAAAACAAATTTACAATCAAAGCACACTTCCAGTATGTGATACTAAAAGCTTTATGTATCATATCATTAAACCAGAACAGAATACTGAGGACAAAAAGTTTATATCTGGGAAACAAGTAAGTGTACTATTAAATATTAATTTAATAACTATTTTCAGAAAAATCTGGACTCTGCGTATAGCACAAAGGATCATTTTAAATATTCCAGGAAAATCTGTTAAGAATAAAGAGCATCTATTGAAAAACTTTGTTCCTGACATTTAAGGTTCTGTTTTACAAACTATATTTCAATCTCTACAACCTCAAAGACAGAATGCTTTTTGTTTAGGCTTAGAGTACGTAAAGAAGTACTTTAGGGGTTTCCCTTCTCTAAGGCCGGGGCTACACTCGGGGTCGCGGGGGGAGTCAACTTAAGATATGCACTTCAGCTATGGCGTAGCTGAAGTCAGTGTATCTTAGGGAGACTTACCTGGCTGTCCACACGGCGGCGAGTCTGCTTCCGGCTCTTGCGGAGGTGGAGTACAGGAGTCGATGGGGAGAGAGCTCGGGGATCAATTTATTGCATCTACAGTAGACGCGATAAATCAATCCCCGATAGATAGATCACTGCCCGCTGATCCAGCAGGTCATGTAGACAAACCTTTAGGATTGGGAGAGAGACAGGGAAGGCATCAACTCAACAGGTTGGCAGGTAAGTGGGGCAGGTAAAACATTGGCCCCAGTGCACCCAGTCCTTCCAGCAGGAGCTACCCTCTTTAGGGAGAATGACATACACCTCTCTGACTGGGGAGTGGGTATATTTTTGGCTGAAGTTAGTGACATAATATCACTATTATTAGTGATAATAGAAATATTAACTATCTGGAAAACCAGCTGAGGATGGGTGGGAAGCAGTCAAGCTAATTACTGGCACCTTGTGATAGGTGCCCAGTGCAGGTATTTATTCTATAGGAGGACCAGTTCCTTGATTAACTGGAATTGAAAGTAGATGTCTGGTATTATGAGGAGATAGCCCCTTAACCAATATTTGAGGGAAGGGTGGTGAGGTCCCAACAGCTGGCTACAGAACAGCTGTGGAAGGATGATGGCAGCCCTCTACTAGGTAGAAATGATTAAGGAAGGAATCATCACCTGTATTTTACATATTGCTGGATAGCTCCCAGATGAACTAAGTTGATAAAGTTATGGCCTAATTAAACCACATCCTTCACATCTTGTCTGTCTTCTTGCATGTCCAGAACAAAAAATGTAAAATGCTGATGTATGATACAGATGGATGATAAATACAGAAATCCTAATGTTTAGTGTACATACTATAGCTCTAAATATTATGTTAATTGTTAGTGTTGTGGAATTTTGTAAAAACTACATGCCATTCAGTACACTTCCATTATTTAAATATCTTTTTCATATCTTTTCACACAATTTAAAGATTCAATGCTGCTATTCTGTGATACAAAATAAAGAGTATTAGAAAATCCACTTGTGCAAATAGAAGAGTATATTTGTTTCCCTTTTGCAAATAGAATTTTCTCTGTTTTCCTGCTTTCTCTGTGCTTTCTTACTTTTGTCAGATACTAGATAGGATGCCACTGTCCCACTTTTGCACGTAACTGTAGTTTTCCTCCTCGTAGAAGAGAATCAGGAGTCTTTTCTTTTGGGACTTAAAACCAAAGTAGCCTCTCTTTATACAGTAAATATGGTTGTATATTACAACTTTAAATGTAATTGCTGAATGAATTGTGTGTGGAAAAATTTCTTAATGTTGTTTTGATTATTTTTAAACCATCTATCTTGTTAATTTGAACTTTTAAAAAAGCACATAATTACTAGAAGTGGTTCTAATCATAGCTGCAGGCACCCCAAGAGTGAGGAAAGGTACTTGTCAATTGCCAACAATCTGATACTGCCTGAAAATTTCCTTATCTGATTCTAGCTTTTTGTGTTTCTTTTATCCTGGACCTGACACAGAGCTCCTTTAATAACCAGCTTTATAACCTTAAACAATGTTCTTTCCTTGTCATCTGTTTTCCAGTGAAAGCCATAGATCTAACCCTTTCCTTTCTGGTCATTGGTCTAGGAGCGGTAATTAGAGAAGTTCACACAGTATTTCTATCCCGAGTAGTTGAGATATCCAACCTTAAAATCAAATTATTCTTATTATCGTTTTACTGTTTTCTGCAGTTAGATTTTCACATGATTTTAACAGATAAAATCTGGTGAACATGTAATAGAGTTAATGCTTTATTGGTGTGATGCTTCTTTCTTCACGATCTGTGGGAGTTTGGCCTTTCAGTCAGTGGATCATGCTCTATAACATTTGAATGATAGGTTCAAAAGTTTCAAATATATACAACTCCAATTTTAGCTTTCAGCTCTTGCAACATCTATGCAAGCATAACTCGTGTTGAAATAAGGGATTGGAAGTGAAAGGAAAAGCAAACAAGTAGCCAGAATAATATAATTTCAAGTTCCAGGACTCTATTACTTGCCAGTGCTAGATACCCATTATATATAACAGTGGGAAAAAACCTGCCTATGATATACAACGTTAATTTCTAGCTCTGATAATATGAGTTATTGAACCTGAAAACTGTCACTGATCCTTTAATCTAGCAGTGCTTTTTGCACTGGTCTTGAGTGAATATGGCAAATCTCCATAGAAATGCCGACAAATAAATAAAGTTCTGAGCTTTGGAAAAAGAAATTTTGGACCACGGAGGAAACTGCTGCTGAAGATTGCATCTTTCAGCAGAGTGGTTGCTTGGTTTGCAGTCCAGAGATAGATACATTTTAGTGGATGATATGGATCACTGTAAATAGAGGACCTGATTCTCATTTGTAGTAAAGTTTTTTATACCACACTAAAACTTTTTTACCATGTCAGGACCTTAGTGTGAATGAGGCTCAGGCCCAGAGTCTAGGGCATTTTGTCATTTCATAAGACTGTGAAAAGTAATCTTCTAAATGTATACTATTTTTTACATATTTTTTCTGTTACATGGCGTGTCTTAATTTTTTCCCCAATATTAATCATCCTCAGCACAGGTCAGAATGGAAAACTCCGTAAAACAATGTGAATGTGATGACAAAGTCCAGTGAATTTCAAACACCCTGAGCTGATGATTCTTCCACAAGTGTTGATGAGTCAGACTCTTGAGGCCAAATTCGACCTACTTTAAGCAAGTAGAATTCCACTGACACCAGCAGAATTGCTTTCTCTTAAATCAGAGTTGAAATTAGCCATTGGAGTTTTTGCTTCTGTTACAAGACTTCTTGGTTCTGCTTATGAACCAATAAATGTCGATCTACAGAAGTCTTCTAAAAGCACTGCCCTAAGAATCTTGAGTTGAGTGGTTTAACGAATGGACGTAGTCAGGTTAGTGTCTATGCACACAATTAGCATTTTGTTTCTCTTTAAAACGTGTAACAAAATTAAACATTTAGTTTAGAACAAATGTAAATGAGATGTTAATAAAAAGTGATTTTAAGAATCAGAGAGAAGGAAAGGAAAGCTGCACTTCTTTTCCTTAGCCTAGCATTTATATTTTTAAGATGTAAAAACAATTTTCATTGCAAATGAATGATAAAATATTCTTTTTTCACAGTTAATTAAGATTGACTTTTTATAAAACAATGCTAGAGGTGGATGTTTTATGGAGAACATGCCATTTTTGACATTAGTACTGTTGAAGCCTGGTGTAAGATTTTTTTCAATTCCCGTAGAACATATATATTAAATGTTTATACATATTGAAATAGCTCTTGTGATTGTTAAGCCATTATTACAGCAGATCACAGTTGTCATTGTTGCAGATGACACTACTTTTCAATAACATGGCTGCCTCCACCATTAGTTTCAGAAATACTGATTGTTTACAAAATATGTATTTCAGTTTATTCAGTGAGAATTGAATCTTGCCCTGTGAATTTGAATACTCTGGGGGTTGGGGAGGGAAATTTTCCTTTAAGAGGAAGGAGGAAATGTTTCTCCAGTAAGATAGATTATGAAAGCTAATGGCTGTTTGAAACTGTTCAATTGTCTGAAATTTGCAGGAGCAGGATAAACTAATTATTGCCCGGCTGTGCAATTTATGTGGCTATGACCTCTATACATGTTGAAAACATAGTGTAAAAAAGGTATTACAAAAACAAATTATTAACCAGAAAAAATTACTATTTGTTAGCTATCCTAATATTAAAAAATCTTACTATCAGCCTCTTGAAAGGGTCTTTCTAACAATTTAGTTGCTCTGGGAAACTCAGAGTGTCATAATAAGATACCAACCTTGATTAGGTTATTGAGAAAACTCTGCTCTCTTTCCTGTACAACTTAACCAGAGAATCCAAACCACCAATATTAATCTGCCAGCTCTTGCTTCCCAAGTCAGGGCAAACACTCAAGGTCAAATTTAGGCTTAGTTTGGTGTAAAATATCGTTATAACGAATGACCTTGTAGTGTTCAGGTTTGCTTTTCAGCCTCTGAATACTTTTGTGTCAGTTAGACTCAAACAAAAAGATGCTTTATACCATGCATCACTTAGTTGATGTAGAGATATGATGTGCACACATCTTCAAATTCAATGCCTATCAGCATTGTGGGGAGGGATCGCTCAGTGGTTTGAGGATTGGCCTGCTAAACTCAGGGTTGTGAATTCAGCCCTTGAGGGGGCCATTTGGGAATATGGGACAAAAATCTGTTGGATGATTTAATTGGGGATTGGTCCTGCTTTGATCAGGGGTGGGACTAGATGATCTCCTGAGGTCCCTTCCAACCTTCATATTCTATGACATGCTTTCTTTACTTTCATACCAAGTTATTCAGCATAGTAGTGATGTCCTACACATTTTACAGTGAGCAATTTGTAATGCTCTTCCATATTTTCTTCCTTATTGCCAAATCTTCTATTGAACTTTTAAAATGTCTTACTTCAAACTTATGATTATTTTTAATTAAAAAATATGTACAGTATCTTATCAGGTTGTGGCTAACTTTTGTTTTTAAACTAGTTAAAATTCCTAAATAAAAACATCCTTTATTAATTTAAGTTATGGAACCTATTAAATTGTCCAGGAGTTGTATTTTCTTAGTATTGTGGAAGATTAGAACTGTAAAGTAAAATACTAATCTGATAATGTTAAGACTGCTCCAAAATAATTGTACACATAAATTATAATTTCTTGAAAGAGAAAGAATATTATAAGAATATGAACATAATGAAGACAGACTTATCAATCTAATAAAGCAGTGAAGCAGTAGTACCAGAATTCTGGTTTAAATTGAGAATAGCATCCCATGGTATTCAAAGGAATATTAGTGATAATGGTAAAATTTGTGAGTATTTCAGAAGTCATCTAGGAAGCTAACTGGATCACATTAATAACTGCTGAAACTCCAGGAGAAAGAATCAAACTCAAGTATGTACTTGCCATCAGTCTGTTGATATAATGTAGAAATATACAAGCATTTTTATGTGATTTTAGAAAACTAGTGAAATAAATGCAATGCTATTGATAGGTGTTCTGTTACTGAAAGTGTTTTAACGGCATAGGCACCTCCTTGCAGCTTGGATTTAGGCACCAATCTCTGAGAGAGGGACATGACTTAGGACATACTTTTCTTGTTTACAAAGAAAAGTGTGTCCCATTGGATATCTTAGGAAGCTGTCTGCCTAGTGTGTTGGCTTTTCTGGATTGTCTAGGTCTTCCCATTAGTGTATAGGTAGCCTACACACCTAACTCAAGCTTTGTGGATTGTAGTGTTGTTCATGTGAGCTTCTAGGTGCATCTGGGCCTAACCCCTTCAAGAAAGCAATCATGGCTCTAAGGGCAGGTCTACACTACCCGCTGGATTGGCGGGTAGCGATCGATCTATCGGGGGTAAATTAATTGTGTCTAATCTTGACGCGATAAATCAATCCCTTAGCGCTCTCCCATCGATTCTGGTACTCCACCACCGCGAGAGGCACAAGCGGAGTCAATGGGAGAGCAGCAGCAGTCGACTCAGCACTGTGAAGATGCCGCAGTAAGTTGATCTAAGTATATCAGCTTCAGCTACGCTATTCTCATACCTGAAGTCGCAATCTTAGATCAACACCCCAGCCCCCCGTCTAGATCAGGGCTAAGAGTATATATAGTTTGCATGTTTACAGCCTAACTCTCCATTATAAATTATTTGGGTATAATGATATAATAAAGAAAATTGTTGCTTGATGTCTTCAGAGTAAATAGTATTTCTATAATCTTAACATAGTATTAACAAAAGTATTTATTTAGTGAAAAACAGGCTATATTCTATACTTGAGGTGTTTGAACTGTAAAAATACAGTTTTTCATTTGTTTTGACTGTGATGACTAAACCACATTTTTGTTCCAAAAATGCCTAAAAATATAGTTGTAACTGCTTTTTCACTAAGGGCCTGATTCTGCAGCCCTGACTCATATCAATGGGGCTCTTTCCATGAATAAGTACTACTGAGTGTAAGTTTTGGTGTATTTTATCATTTAACTTTACACAGAACCTTAAACCCAAATTATGGTGACCTACAGATGTTGCTGAACAATGTGTTCTCTGAGTTCCAAATTTAAAAAATCCATTAATTAATAATACTCTACTTAAATAAATCTATAGAATTTCTTTTACTGGATGGGAGTGTCTTACTGAATTGTACTTTAGTTTACTTGAAAGAGATTGTATTCTGTCCTGTTTATGTTTGAGCTGTGTCAAGCCAATGTATGTTTCTACTTTTTAATGTTAGTAGCTCCTCTGAAGGGAATGAATATCTCGGGAGTTTGGTTATAAGACATAGAACCTTAAACTAGCATGTCTAAACTAATCCAGTTTGGTAGTGATCAAAAGTCCACCATGCGAGGCGTTTTTATGAAACAAGCTGGTGATCTCAGTCCGGTTTCTTTTGGATAAGTGCCCTGTAACACACCACAAGTGGCATTGTTATTGGGAGTTCGAGTTTGGCAGTAAATTGGCACCTTTCACAAATAATAAGACATAGGGTATACTGGGAAAAAAATAAATGAAACAGTATAAATTTGGCATTAGTATGAACTAGTAACTATGATTTTTTAAATGAATTGTGTAAAATAAAGTCATATGTTTTCTTACATCTTCGTCATAAGTCCTAATTGTTGTTTTATTTTGTTTTACATTGGTTTAGTTTAGTTTGTGTGTGTGTGTGTCGAATGGAAAGAAAACTAGAGCCAGCAATTCATTTATAGAAAATAATGGAAGCATATCACTGTTGACATGACTAAATTATATTGGGGAACTCCATAAGTAAGAATAAATTTAAATAAAACATATCGGCAATAATATTTGTTAAAAAAATTCTTATCCAAAGACTTGAAATCATGTTTAGTCTAAAAAGACATTGTTTACAGTCTTACTGTTGAAACATAAAATGTGTCATAAAGTTCTGGAGAATTTCAAGTGTTATGCACTCCTAAATAGAGACAGAAATTCTGTAATCGTACTTGAAATTACATGTTTTGACTCTCGCATATATTAGCTACAATATGTGTATTAAATCATGTGTTCAAGTTTTCAAATATCTTATTGACTGACCTACAGAATATCGTAAGCCTGGTGCACTGGATAATTTACATTTTGTTTCTAATTACCAATTCTTTTCAACTAACTGTAGGTCACTAGATTGGATCTGGATCACTTGAGAAGTGAGAGAAAAATATTATCTGATAGCTGTTTGGCAGTGTACGTGAAATGAGTTTCAGCCCAATTTTCAGTTGGCTGGTATCTACATCATAAAATGCATCACCTTAGTTAGTATCTGTTGGCATCCTTGTATGACAGTCTCAGCAAAAAAGCTAGAATGCCAGTGGGCTCAGAAACAAAAAAACGCCTCTCACCCTAGAGTTGGTAAACAATAGGTCAAGGATTAAACATTTGCATGACAATGTGTCATGAGTTGCTACTGTGTATCATGTACCAGTTCTGTGGATAAATAAAAGGTGTGAGCTTCAAATGTGTTTTACAACCAAGCACTGAATTCACTTAAAAAACTGAGAATATCATACACTGTTCTTCAGGACTCCTTGTTTGTTCACACAGCTAAAGATAAGGTGCCCTTGTCACTGAAAAACTGCAAAGGATTGCATCTTGGTATAACAGATGATGAGTGAAGAGTTGTTTAAACTAAAAACTGGGATTTTTTCCATAATTATAGAGGTCTGGGGTTGGAATACGTATTCACCTAGCCAAGCAAATAGAGACTTTGCCGAGTAACAAATAGTCTTGCAAAAAAGGGGTAGCAGCCAACAAAAAAAGGAGGGATTTTTTGGTCAGATCGGTAAAAAAGTAATATAGAATATCTAATTATTTTTAGGGAAAAGTAGTATATGCTGTATTATTGCTACAAGTCTTCATTTTCTTGATTGTAATAGCATGTTTAATTAAGATACATTTTGTTTTGTTAGCAGGTCTTCTATATGAATAATTTTAAAAAGCTTCCTGTTTTATGTCTGAGAAGAAAACAACCAGTTTTCTCCATTTCACCCACACTGAGAAAAAAAGAAAAGAAGAATAAACTAGAGGAACACAGAATTCCACAGGGGAAGGGTTAGTAATGTAATCATTTTGTAATACTTTATAAAATAAAAAAATCTAACTAACCATAAATGAGAAAAAAGCTACTTGGAAAGATTTTAGCAACCATATTAGTTATTTATTATAGGTGAGGCTCATAGCATCACTTCTAATTAAAGTTGCTTGATACTTCACATTGTCAGACCCTATTTTCAGTTGCTTATAACTTTGCCAAACTTTAATTATTCTGACTAAATTTTTCCTTCTGTGTATCTGACTCAAGCTGTTATATTTTTTAAAATGTCAATCAAAACAGTTCAGCCATTTGCAAGAATGAGTCTAGGGAGCAATACATCGTCTTGCCTATGTTAAAAAATCCTGGTGACCCTTTCTTTGAACAGCTCTAGTGCCCCCATTCTTTGGAACATGGACTTGTAATTTGGCGGGGCGGGGGGAAAGGGGAAGGGAGGGTGGCCTTTGTGTCAGGAATGTGCCTTTTGTTGCCCCAACAAAAGTCCACCAACATTTGGCCAATTTATAAGCCTTTGGAAAATTTTAAGAAATTGTACTTGACAAATGCTCTGTGGAGACTTGCTAGAGTTTAACAGCTAAAATCTCTGAAAATTCCATCCTCATTGAGCATGCTTGAGTCTCTCACAGCTCCTAGCACTGACCAGACTGTGCATGCATAATCCCTACAGAGCAATGGAGCATTCTCCATCCCCTCACAGCTCCTATGAATGACTGAGCACATTCTCTCCAGCCTAGGGCTGCAGGACCAAAACAGGCTAGTCCCAGTATTGACTGCTCTGAGCTGAGGATGGGCCAAGCAGTGGAACTGGGAGCATGGAGCCTGCCCCTCCTGGGTTCTCAATGACTTCTCCCAGACAGCATGGAGGAGGAGGCCATTTGATTCAAATGCAAAGGGGACAAGAGCCAGACCTAGGGTGTTGCAGGGGAGGGTTGGGGAGTAGAGTAGGACAAGGAACCTAGGTGGTGTGGACAAGGCCTGGAGGCTGGTGGGAGTGGTAGAGACTAGGTCTGGGAACTAGGGGGACAAATCTGGAAAGAGGACAGAGTGTGGGGGAAGAAGCCTGGCACTGGCTAGGCAAAGAGACTGGGACAAGGAGCAAGGAGAGTAGATGAGAAACCCAGGGAAGGAAAGTGGTCTGGGAACCTGACTTTCCCTGTAATTGCTGCTCTGGCTCAGACTGGGGCTGAGCACTGGGAGTGAGAGCAAATAGTCTATTTCTCCTGTACACTCAATGACCATCTTACTGGCACTCTGGCAGCATGAAGAAGAAGAAGTTGTCTGGTGAGACTGGGACTGGAGGGGAGAGAAAGAAACTGACTGGGAGGAGAGGTTGGAATTAGACCTGGTGAGACTGGGATTGGTTGGGCTAGACCTGGAATTCAGTTTTGCTAGGGGGAACATGGAAATTGTGTAATGAATTCGGGGGAAAAGGAAAGATTGAGACTGTTCTGGACAAGGAGGCTGAGACCAGGAACCAGTGTGTCAGGGAATGAGAGTAGGAGGAAGGGGAGACAGATCTCATAAAGGGTTAAGATGCAGGAGCAGATGGGGGAATGGATAGGCAAAGAAACTGGGAGAAGAAGCCAGGGAAGAGAGAGATCAGGGCAACAAACTGAGGATGGGGCGACTGAGACTGGATGAGGAGCCTGGAGAGGAACTACCTTGTCTCCCTTAATATAATTTGAATGGTGAAATTAAGGAGAATATGATGCCCTCTAACCAACAATTTTTATCTTCTTCAAACATGGGATTCCAGGGGACTTTGCATAAAAAGTCTTATGTCAACTTTGTAAATTATTTAAAGGACCTTGTCAATACTTTTACTGGTTGCATTTTGAGGTGCTTTTTAATTTTATATAATTCATGATACTGAATTGTATTTAATTGCTCCCCAGTGCAACCTACTGTTGATATTAGTTACTCTGTTAATTCAAGTGATTAATTTAAGTTACGATTGGTTGTATACAATATAGGCTGAGAGCTTTCATAAGAGACTTGTGCAACCATAGTGGTGTGAACATTCTAGGAAATCAAAATAAGGTTTTTAACAACATCTTGTTACTGAACAAAGTTTTTAAAGCATTGTAGACATTTAAAAAATCTAGTATACATAAGGAAATGTTGACTCAGTAAGTGATGTGCTAAATAAACACAAGGGGCCACTCTGTCTGCCTTATATGTAGTGTGACAAAGCTCCAAGTCTGTACTTGTGGGTCCTGCGCTTCCTGGCAGATTTAGGGGCCTCAGAAACTCATCTAGGCCCCAGAGTGACCTCCCTTTCTCAGTAGAATTGGCAAGAGTCACCACCTAGTGAGTTACCTTCATCACAGGCCAGTATGGAAGATGGAAAAGGGGGGAGCCCGGGCCCGTCCTCTACTCCGGACTCCAGTCCAGGGACCCTAATAGTATCAGCTAAGATGGCTGACCTTTTAGGCACAAAACACAATACAATTCCCTGGGCTACTTCCCCACGGCAGTCCCCGCTTCTTCAAACTCCACTTCACCCTTACCTCAGGGCCTCCTTCCTTCAGTATGATATGTTGTCCAACACTCAGTCTCACCAACAGCATAACTTCCTTCCACAGCTCCTGACACCCACACCCACCTGACTAACTGGGAGGTTTTTATCTGGTTTCAGCCAGTCCCTGATTGGCTTCAGGTGTCCCAATTAGGCTAGCTGTTTCTACTCCTTTCTAGAAGGTTCTTAATTGGCCCCAGGTGTCTTGATTGGTCTGGAGTAGCCTTTGTTTGGCTATCCAGGGAACAGGGACCTGCACATCCTGAGACTAATGTACCTGCCTTCCAGCACTCTCCTATATCCTTCTGGTCTGACTCCGTCACAGTAGGTTGGGAGTCCCTCTTAACAATTAATAGAATGATTTCAAGAAAAGCATTTTTGAATTCCCACACACCTCAAAGAGTAAGAGAACATCCTTTCAGACATACTGAACTATTCCAGTTGACATAGTCAAAGGATTATTGTGTTGAGGATGGCAGGGGGAAAAATATCTGAAATATGAGACATGAGCTTGATCTACATTATTTGCCACACATCTTAGGTGAAACTCGTGTATTCTATCACTGACATGTAGCTACATACCTTTTTCAAAAGAAAACTTCATTTAAACCTTTCTCCAGTTTTCACCCCCCAAAAAACACTTTTCAGCTTGAAAAGAGAGAATGTTTATGCTCACTTCTTATATGATTATGATTAGAAAAAGTATTCTGAAAAATGACATTTTGGTGTTTGATATTTATTCTCCTTAAGTCGCTCTGTAACAAAATTGCTCAATTTTCAAATCAAAACAAGATTTTTTTAAACTGACAGCACTTCGTGTCTTCAAATCAAGCCATTTCTTTTTACCGTCACACATTGTCAACAATAAATAGTCTATAGTCAGCATATGGCTTGCTTTCCATGATGATGCATGAGGCGGAACAAAATATAGCATGCTCATATGCAATTACTGCATATTGACTCTGCAGTTCCTATAGTACTAAAACTTATTTTATCAGTAAAAGAAGCAATGTAACTGACACACATGTAAGAAGTGGATTTAATCAGAAAACAGGTAAAACAAAAAATCCTTTTGTGACCATGGCTATATTGCAAATGCAATTATTGCATAAAAATAACATTGTCCTTAAATTAAATCCACAAAGGGCAAAAAAATCATGCTTCTTACTATGTTCCTTGGCACTGGAAAGCTCTGAGGGAAGTGCAAGCGCTTAACATAGAATCATAGAACTGGGAGGGACTTGAGAGGTCATATAGTTCAGTTCCCTGAACCCAAAGCATGACTAAGTATTATCTAGGCCATCCCTGACAGGTGTTTGTCCAACCTGCTCTTAAAAATCCCCAATGATGGAGATTCTACAACCTCCATAGGCAATTTATTCCAGTGATTAACCACTCTGATAGGAAGTTTTTCCTAATGTCCAACCTAAACCTCCCTTGCTGTAATTTAAGCCCACTGCTTTTTGTCCTGTCCTCGGAGGTTAAGAAGAACAATTTTTCTCCCTCCTCCTTGTAACAAACTTTTATGTATCTGAAAACTATTATCATGTCCCCTCTCAGTCTTCTCTTCTCCAGACTAAACAAACCCATTTTTTCAATCTTCCCACATAGGTCATGTTTTCTAGACCTTTAATCATTTTTGTTGCTCTTCTCTGGACTTTCTCCAATTTGTCCACATCTTTTCTGAAATGTGGTGTTCAGAACTGGACATAATTCTCCAACTGAGGCTTAATCAGTGTGGAATAGAGCAGAAAAATTACTTCTCGTGTCTTGCTTGCAATACTCCTGCTAATACGTCCCGGAATGATGTTTGCTTTTCTTGCAACAGCATTACACTGTTGAATCATACTTAGTTTATGATCCATTGTGAGCCCCAGATCCCTTTCCCCGGTCCTTCTTTCTAGGCAATTATTTCCCATCTTGTATGTGTGCAACTCATTGTTTCTTCCTAAGTGGAGTACTTTGCATTTGTCCTTATTGAATTTCATTCTATTTATTTCAGATCGTTTCTCTAGTTTGTCCAGATCATTTTGAATTATAATCCTATCCTTCAAAGCACTGGCAATCCCTCCCCGCTTGGTATCATCCACAGACTTTATAAGTGCACTCTCTGTGCCATTATCTAAATCATTGATGAAGATATTAAACAGAACCGGACCTAAAACTGATCCCTGTGGAACCCCACTCATTATGCCCTTGCAGCATGATTGTGTACACCGATAACTGCTCTTTGGGAATGATTTTCTAACCTTATAGATTTTCCATCTTATAGGAGCTCCATCTAGGTTTTATTTCCCTAGTTTGTTTATGAGAAGGTCGTGTGAGACAGTATCGAAAGCCTTAGTAACATCAAGATATACCACATGTACTGCTTCCCCCATCCACAAGGCTTGTTACCCTGCCAAAGAAAGCTTATCATGTTGGTTTGACATGATTTGTTCTTGACAAATCCATGCTGACTGTTATTTATCACCTTCTTATCTTCTAGTTGTTTGCAAATTGATTTCTTAATGATTTGCTCCATTATCTTTCTGGGTATAGAAGTTAAGCTGCCTGGTTTGTAATTCCCTGGGTTGTCTTTATTTCCCCTTTTACAGTCTTCTGGAATGTCTCTGATCTTCCATGACTTTTCAAAGATAATCCCTAATGGCTCAGATATCTCCTCAATCAGCTCCTTGAATATTCTAGGATGCCTATCATCAGGCCCTGGTGATTTGAAGACATCTAACCCGTTTAAGTAATTTTTGACTTGTTCTTTCCATATTTTAGACTCCGATTCTACCTTATTTTCACTGGCACTCACTATGTTAGATGTCCAATCACCACCAACCTTCTTGGTGAAAACTGAAACAAAGAAATGATTAAGCACCTCTGCCATTTCCACATTTTCTGTTATTGTCTTTCTCCCTTCATTCAGTAAAGGGCCTACTCTCCTGTAAACATTTTCACATAAATAAAACCAATGACAATATTTGAACATGTATTATACTCAGTGTATAAAAGGGAGGAAGAATTTGTTGTGGACGTGAATACAGAAGATGGAGTATCCAACTGAATATGACTGATATTTAATTTTAATAGACACAGTGAAATATTGGTAGAGCAAGGGATATATTTTTAAATATGGGAATAAAAATTGATATTATTTTTAATATTATTTAACTGTTACATTATTTTATGCCAGGAGTCGGAAACCTTTCAGAAGTGGTGTGCTAAGTCTACATTTATTCACTCTTAATTTAAGGTTTTGCGTGCCAGTAATACATTTTAACATTTTTAGAAGGTCTCTTTCTATAAGTCTATAAAATATAACTAAACTATTGTTGTATGTAAAGTAAATAAGGTTTTAAAAATGTTTAAGAAGCTTCAGTTAAAATTATATTAAAATGCAGAGTCCCTTCCCCTCCACCTCCAGGCCAGTGGCCAGGACCCGGGCTGTGTGAGTGCCACTGAAAATCAGCTTGTGTGCTGCCTTTGGCACGCATGCCATAGGTTGCCTACCCCTGTTTTATGCTATGCTTTTTTAATGTCAGTAAGATTTAAAAAATCTGCCTTTAAAAAGATAGCAGATATAGGAACTTGTGAAACTTTCAAAGATATCATAATTTTCTTTGGATGAGTAATAGAGCAGGGTGCTGATCTAAAATGTATTAAAGTAAATTGAAAGATTCTGACTGAATTCATTGAGAAGTTGGATTAGGCTCAAAGGAGAATAGCAGCTGATTTTTAAGTTGGTACTTACCATTATTATTATTATTAAATATTTTAAAACTTTTGCACAGCCATTTTGACACAATAAAAAGCAGTCTATTAGACTTAACTCTGAGTCATTGCTTATCATTATTAGGTGTGTTGAACAAGCAAATTTTAGCAGATGATAATACTGTGCTGATATGACAAGATAATTTAAAGTCTTATTTCAAAGTAATCTAATATTTAATTCAAATTCACAAGAGGATAGATTGATTTAAATAGGACATTTATTATCAGTAGATATTAAAATATAATAAAGAGTCTGAAATAATAAGAAATAGTACATTTTTATAATCAAATACCCATCACAGATTAAATATTGCATTTTTTGTATTGTAGGTTTCTTGAACATGGAGAAACCTAATATGGAGGAGCAGGTAGAAACTAAATTTAGGCTTTCAGTTTGTAAAGCTGCTTTGCATTCCGTGAAGGAGAAGCTGATGATATTTCAAAAGAAAGAGGAAGAAATTTGGCATGCTGTATACCCGTTTCATTCTCTTGTTCATCCTGCTCCACAGCTTAAAGCTGTGAATCACCCAGTAAGTATAGAGAAGAGGATTTTTGCTAGAATGTATGGATCTGTAAGACTTGGACCATTTTATGTTATTGATAAAGCCTACAGGGAGAGTAAGAGATGTGAGATCCAAACTAAAAAGATATATGGAGTTATGCAGATGCAAATTGCCCATGGTGAAGCTGACTACTGTATTAAGGGTTTTCTTGAGGAGAAAAAGAATGGTATTCAGAAAAGATGCAAAGAAGAAAATATTAGAATTCAAGAAGCTTTACAACAACATCAATTGAGAAGATCAGGATTTATTGAAAAAGTAAGGAAAAGGCATGCTAGGTTTTTAGAAACAAAGAACCAAAAAGCATCAGAGTATTCATTAATTCAAGACTTCAGCATTCAGCATGCTTCTTTGACACAGAGTTTGTTTAGACTTGACAGATCGAGGAAAAGTGAGGAAACCATAAAAGAAAGAAAGAGCATTGTTAAGGAAAACAAAGAAGATACGGAAAAATGGAAGGAGCTGATTAAAAATTTTCAGGAGCAGAGGTATGTTTCTCTTAATATTCAGTGTTATAATATGAATGCCGGATTGAATGTGGATCATTTTTCTAGACTGAAATACATCCACATGTTAGGATGATTTGGATGATTTTTTTTGTAGAATATACAGAAACACAAACAAATCACATCCTTGCTCAGTTCCAAAAACAGACACAATATCAGAGTAACAGTATTGTAAACAAAGTGTTCCTCTAGAAGTGGAACCACAAAATCAAGGGGAACCTTAAGTATATCCTTAGTACCTCTCTTAGCCACTCCTGCACTGCATCTGAGTACAAGTGCTAGGTACATGTGCTGGGTACTTGGGAAGGTGGGGAGACCTCAGGCTTGAAGTGGCCTGTATAGTGATTTGTTTGCCTCCCATAGGGAAAATCCAACAGATCCACATAGTGGAATTCAAAGCCACCTTCCTCAGCTCACCCAACTCTGCAGCGTGTGCACCACCTTCCCATGACTAAGGAGGATGGGGCAGGATTTGTCCATTTACATAAAGTGAGGACAGTGACCATAACCACATTTTAACTCTAATGTGATTTTTTTTAAGGGAAAATTCCACAAATACAGCATTAGGGTTGGGGGTTTTTTGCCCACCAAAATAAAGCAGACAGTATGTTATTCTTACTAGCATCACCTGTGCTGGATTATATTGTCAGACGTTCATAGAAGGCAAACAAAAAGCACTGAAGTATTCATTAGTTCAAGACTTCAGCATTGTGGTTGAGATTTCTCATTCCTTCCTTTGAGACTTTGCACAGTAGAAAATATATGCTTGCTTAATTATGCCCTGTTTAGATAAGACACAACAGCAACCTTTTTGTCTTACTATGCTGTGTCTTTGTGTGCAGCACAATGCCATATTATTTTTACTAAGCAGAGTCGTATTGAAATCAGTGGTGCAAATAAATCTTTAACAGTTTTATTGCCCAAGACAATTTTGGAGCAAAAATCGAATCGAGGATGTCAATGCATTCATTAAAATTCAGCTTGATACAATTTGGAATAGTTGAGCCTCGAACCATGAAAGTTAGGATTTTGTAACTGTATGGCAAAAGTAAATTCTATTGTGCAGTATAACTATTCTGCACACATACCAACTACATTTTTCAGGCAATTACTTTATCTATTTTAAAGTATTTTTTTCCAAATCCCTAAAGACACCGATTCATATTAAAGCATAGCTCTGGTCTGAAAAATAACTTGTGAGGGTCCATGTTTGTTAGCTTCCAATGACTTCCATATGAAATATGCTTAATTTGCAGTAAAAATGTTTTTCTTTAACTACAGTCATAACCTTAAATCTGAGAGGTGAGTGAGCCAATTTCCATCTTTATCACAAACAAAAGTTCTGTAAGCCGTAGTAAGCCCCCTTTTGCACCTGTGTAACCTTATTGACTCAGATTATACCATTAGTGACAGCTGAGCAATTCCATTGTCTTCAATGGGTTTGCACTTGTGTAACCAATTGGAAATTAAGTAAATGATTCTGTTGATGCACAAGATAGAATAGAATCTAGCTCTCTCCCTCTTAGTGATTGGCTCTTCCATGCTAAGGGGAATAAAAAGCAATAATGGAATGAAAAGACCAGATCTGTTCTACAGAACAATCTGGACTTCTTGGTAAAATGGGCTCACTTGCATAACATGCATTTTAATATAACAACTGTGTACACCTAAGAACAAAGAGGTATAGGTCACACTTACACGATGGGGGACTGGATTCTGGAAAGCAGTAACTCTGAAAATGACTTCAAGGTCGTGATGAATACCCAACTGATCATACGCTCCCAATGTGATGTGGTAGAAAGGGTTCAGAAATGAGCTACGAGGATGATTCAAGGTTTGGAAAACCTGCCTTACAGTGAGAGGCTAAAGAAGCTCAATCTATTTAGTTTATCCAAGAGAAGATTGAGGTAACTTGATTATGGTTTGTAAGTACCTATATGTGGGAGACATTTCTGATCAGGCTCTTTAATCTAGCAGACAAAGATATAACTAGATCTAGTGTCTGGAAGTTGATGCTAGACAAATTCAGATTAGAAATAAGATACAGCTTTTTAACAGATTCATTTGCCATTATAACAACTTACTTAGGGAAGTAGTGAATTCTACATCAGGTGAAGTCTTTAAATCAAGACTGGATGTCTGTGCTTTAGATCAGACAGAAATTATGGGCTTGATACAGAAAATACTGGATGAAAATTTGTTGTGTGGTGCAGGAGATCAGATTAGATGATCATAATAGTCCTTTCTGGCTGTCTAATCTGTGCATCAGTAAAGGCTTATTTTTGTCTCTAAAGTTAGCAGATGTGATTCTGATTACACATAAGAAGTAGATCTGGTGGTTTCATTTTATTACTCAGCTAAAGAGGTAGTTCATGGTCCAGATTTGGTCCCTCTGATACCCTGAGCACTTCATTCAGGACTAACCTCTTGGTACCAACATTTGTGCATAAGGTGCTGATGACCCTGGCACACATCACTGCTATGGTACAGATTCTCCCACCACTGATTTCTCAGCACCTGTGTTGTTTTTAGCACTCAGTGATGTTTCAGTGACAGTGCAACCTGAATCACTCTAGTTGTCCTCATCTGTGGGACTGCCCTGCACTTAAGTATCAACTACCAGTAATGTTATGGTATTAGTGAACTCTTTAGCTCACCCTAGAATTCTGAATAGGGTAAACCCACCATTAGAGGAGTAGTATTCATTTTCTTCCTACACTTCTGAGCATAGTAAGGAGGTATCCTATACCTGCTTATCTTGTTCCCATTCGTTTCACCCCTACTGATAAACAGGGAATCTAAGAGTCATCACTATATCCACAGACCTATGAGATCTTGGAGAGAGCACATACCTTGATATCTACCTCTCTGGCTCCAGCCTTTTACCCTTAACTAGTATTAAATCTCCTTTTATGAAACTTTGTAGAGTTGCTCAAGAGGAGAAGCTGCCACAGGCTCTCACAATACCACAGGAAAGAGATGAAGAATATCTGCTGAGGAAAAGTGCTTGATCCCAACAAATATCTCCTCTTCCTCACTGAATGAGGATCTGAGCTGCAAAGGAAGAAAGGCAATGCAGAAAGCCCTCTACTGCACACTGTGTCCATCTCATAATAGCAAGTTTTATGATATCAAAGCCATAAATAGCCTTTGAACATTATATAGCCTTTCCCACCCCTCTTAGGTAACCACTGTTTTATTGTTGAGAGGCCTGAAATGGAATTACCTCAAACCATGCCGTTCTAGAGATTGTCAGTGTGGGGTATTCCATTCAGTCAACATAGGAAAATAAGAATGGCCATAATGGGTCAGATGGAAGGTCCATCTAGCCCTGTCTAGTATCCTGTCTACCGACAGTGGCCAATACCAAGTGCCCTACAGGGAGTGAACATAACAGGTGAGGTTCAAGTGATCTCTCTCTGCCATCCATCTCCACCTTCTGACAATCAGATAATAGGGATACCATTCCTTACCCATCCTCACTAATAGCCATTAATGGACTTAACCTCCATTAATTTATCTAGGCTTCTTTTAAACTTTGTTATACTCCTAGCCTGCACAATCTCCTCAGGCAAGGAGCTCCATAGGTTGACTGTGTGTTGTGTGAAGAAATTCCTTTTATTTGTTTTAAACCTGCTGCCCATTAATTTCATTTGGTGGTCCCAAGTTTTTCTATTGTAGGAACAAGTAAATAACTTTTCCTTATTCACTTTCTCCACACCACTCTTGATTTTATATACCTCTATCATATCCTCCATTAGTATCCTCTTTTCCAAACTGAAAAGTCCTAGCTTCTTTAATCTCTCCTCATATGGGACCTGTTCCAAACCCCTAATCATTTTAGTTGTCCTTCTCTGAACCTTTTCTACTGCCAGTATATCTTTTTTGAGATGAGGAGACCACATCTGTATGCTGTATTCAAGACTTGGGTATACCATGGATTTATATAAGGGCAATAAGAAATTCTCCATCTTATTCTCTATCCCTTGTGATAGAGGAGGGAGCTGCGGTAGAGTGCTTGAGGGGAGATATGTAAGCTCAGAGCTAATTGAGGCGTGACTCCCTGTGGACTAGGGAAGCTAGCTGCAGGTTGATTGGAACACCTGCAATCAATTAAGGCCCTGTTAAGAACCTAATAAAGCCCCCTGCTTCAGGCAGACAGCGGAGGAGGATAGGAGTTTGGAGGAATTGGAGCAGTGAGAAGTTGGAGGAGCTGGAGCAGTGAGCAGTTAGAGCAGTGAGCAGTTGGAGGAGAGTTTGGAACCAAGACCACCCAGACCCTAGGTAAAGAGACACCTGACTTGTGTAGAGAGAGGGCAGGAAGCCCCACAAACTGAAGGGTAGGAGAGGGAAGTAGCCCAGGGGAAGGAATAGTTAATTCAGGTGGTTTACTGCTATCCTCAGTGCCCCTGGGCCGGGACCCAGAGTAGAGGGCGGGCCCAGGTCCCTCCCTCTCCACTCCCTCTCCTCTAGGATACTAGTGGGGCAGTTAATACCCTGTTATGGGGCAAGAAATGGCTCCCTGAACCCCCCACAAGAAGAGAAAGTGCGGGACCCATCATAATAGTGCCAGCAATTTGCCACACCCTTTTTAATTATTCCTAACATCCTGTTGCTTTTTTGACTGCTGCTGCACACTGCGTGGTTGTCTTCAGAGAACTATCCACGATGACTCCAAGATCTTTTTCCTAATAAGTTGTAGCTAAATTTGGCCTCCATCATATTGTATGTATAGTTGGGGGTTATTTTTCAAATGTGCATTATTTTACATTTATTCACATTCAATTTAATTTGCCATTTTGTTGCCCAATCACTTACTTTTGTGAGTTCTTTTTGAAGTTCTTCACAGTCTGCATTGGTCTAAATATCTTGAACAGTTTAATATCATCTGCAAATTTTGCCACCTCACTGTTTATCCCTTTTTCCAGATAATTTATGAATAAATTGAATGGGATTGGTCCTAGGACTGACCCTTGGGGAACACTAGTAGTTACCTCTCTCCATTCTGAAAGTTCGCCATTTATTCCTATCCTTTGTTCCCTGTCTTTTAACCAGTTCTCAATCCATGAAGGATTTTCCCTTTTAGAGCCTTTGGTGAGGGATCTTGTCAAAGACTTTCTGGAAATCTTAGTACACTATATCCACTGGATCCTTCTTGTCCACATGTTTGTTGACCCCTTCAAAGAATTCTAATAAATTAGTAAGACATGATTTCCCTTTACAGAAATCATGTTGACTTTTGCCCAAACTGAAAATTCCTAGCCTCTTTGGATTTGGGGGTTTTGCTTTGTTTTTGTTTGTTTGTGGGTATGGTTTTTCTGTACTGCAGTGAAAAAAGAGATCTACATTGTGTGTAGACTGGGGAACCCTACTTTATGCACAATATCTCAAAGCTTAATTGATTTATTTTGTACATTTCCTTAAAAATATATTGGCCTTATTTGGAAGCTAGTTGGAGACTTTTAACCACAGGTATACTGCAACATGCCAAATAAGTGCAAGTTTTAATAGTTTGACCATGAAGATTCTTCATAAACAGGACAATACCTACTCTTTTTGAGTGTTGTTTTAATTTCACTGATGGTAGAATCCCTCCACTGGCATAGAATCCAAATAAAGGGGCTCTATGCAGGTGGCGTGCAGCAAGGTTTAAGAAGGTGAGATCCATAATTTGCAGCTAGTGAGTGATGCTATGCAGTCTTTGAGGTTACTGTTCCTACGGCCTGGAATAATTAGTTGCAGCCACTTTTGTGCTCATAATGTTCAGTGCTGGGATGTTTAAGTGTGGCATCACATTCCTGGCCTACCAATGTCATAGCACTCTATCAGCAGAAGACCCTCTCCATGGCTCTCAGCCCTGTGCACAGCCCCCTCTGTGGTATCTTTGCTCCAGTGCAGAATTTAAGAACTACTTGCTTACAAAATCAGACATAAAAATACAAAAGTGTCACAGCTCACTATTACTGAAAAGTTGCTTCTTTTCTCATTTTTACTATATTGTAAATAAATATAATTGAGCCTGTTTTTCACCTGTGAGCCCTGCCATGCTGGGAGGCAGTGAAATGACAGTAATCATTAAGTTTTTCTCCACATTGAGTCTATTCCTATTCTGTGGGTCAGTGTTAGGGGGTGGCAAGCAGGGCAGTTCCCCACGGCCCCATGTCACAGGGAGCCCTGCAAAGCTAAGTTGCTCAGGCTTTGGCTTCAGCCCAGGTGGCAGGGCTCAGGCTTCAGCTTTCTGCCCTGAGCCCCAGCATGTCTAACTCCAGCCCAGGTGACCCCATAAAAACGAACTTGCAACTCACTTTGGGGTTGTGACCCAGTTTGAGAACCCCTGATACAGTATATAGAGCAGTATAAACAAGTCATTGTCTGTGTCAAATCTTAGTTTGTACTAACTTTGCTAGTGCTTTTTATATAGCTTGTGTAAAACAAGACAAGTAGCTAGGTGAATTGATGTACTCCCTGGAAGATCCTCTGGGCTGCACGTACTCCTGATTGAGAACCCCTGGTGCAGTGGGCCTTGTGATAGTCCTCTGCACTGTAGGCAAACTTGAGCCTACAGAAACAAAAATTATTCCTATGGCCTGTCTAAATAATATATACATTAATTACTAACCGAAAGGAGGTGAAAGAAGAGGAGTATGGGTGTGGCACAGTGGTTCTCAAACTTTTTTACTGGTGACCTCTTTCACATAGCAAGCCTCTGAGTGTGACTCCCGTTATGAATTTAAAGACACTTTTTAATACGTTTAACACCATTGTAAATACTGGAGGCAAAGCGGGGTTTGGGGTGGAAGCTGACATCTTGCAACCCCCCCATGTAATAACCTTACAACTCTGTGAGGGGTCCCAACCTCCAGTTTGAGAACCACTGGTGTAGTATGTCAAATTCCAAATCTATCAGAATTTTTAATTAAAATGAATTTAATTAATCCAGCTTAATAGGAGAAAAAAGAAGCTAGACAGCTGTAAAATATAAAGAAGAAGCCA
This sequence comes from Dermatemys mawii, assembly GCA_007922305.1. Taxonomy (NCBI): domain Eukaryota; kingdom Metazoa; phylum Chordata; order Testudines; family Dermatemydidae; genus Dermatemys; species Dermatemys mawii. Next base: position 29,270,691 of record ML677352.1, read on the forward strand.
AGATCATATATGTATGAAAGAGTCTAATTTTTAGAGATAAGACTTTATCAGGAAATTTGCTCTGCTGATCTGTGAATGGTAAATCATGGCTGCAAGTTATATGAATAAGACTGAAGCCTCTTCCTTTTTTTTTCTCCAGGAAATTGATGTTACGAAAAGAAAACTTAAAAGAAAAAGTGATTCTGGGTTCCATTGTTTCTCAAAAGACTAGTGCGAGATTACAGCAAGCCAAGGCAAAAGTTGCAGCTGTAAAGAATCATCAAGCCAACATGAAAAGTATGATCAGGCTGCCATTGAGCTGCAGTGCAATAAAGCATGGATAATAAACTCCAATGTTTAAGATGCTAACTTGCAATGTTGTAAGTGAATATAAACCAACCGTGTCTTTTCATTTGAATGCTAAATGTGGAAGTCTATACTCTTATCATTTAAACTTAACACCCAGGCCTTCATTTAAGAAAAAAACATAATGAAAAGAGACAATTATGTATGTTTACTTCTATAATGTATAAAACTGTAACGCTACATGTATTTTCAACCCTGGTCTTATTTTTTAAAAAATCAATATTTATTATTAGATACCACACTTTAGTATATGATATAGCTCAGTATTTTCCTAACCTTAGAAGTGAATGTGATATTTAAGATTGCATTGTGTGGTAATTGGTGGTAAATGTTTACTTATAAATGGGGAGGACTACAAGTGTGCATACAGTTATCATCTGTACTTACTCTGAAATCTAAATTATTCAGTGCCACAAAAATAATAGGGTTTTTATGGTTGCTAATGTAACCAAATAGCAAGAGTGCAATTAAAATTTTGACTACAGTTATTGCAGTCAGTGCTGCTGAAGCTCTGCCTGAGTGCTGCCTCAGTAAATGTGTACATACAACAATGCCATAAGCGATTAGCTCTCGATGGAATGTATTTTCTGTTTCATTCTGGCAAGCTCTGATGCATTCTCTCCTAGCTGCTAACTTTCATTAGTACGCTGTGTACTTTTATTCACCTCATTAGCTGCTTTCATGCATGTAATTAATTATGTTTCTAGTTTATTCTGCTTACATTCTTTTTATACATAGTTCTGACTGTATGTGTGTACATGTGTGTGCATGTCTGTATAAAATATGAGACACAAGGTGGGTGAGGTAATATCTTTTATTGGACCAAGACAGAAGCTCCCTCACCAACAGAGGATATTACCTTAAAGAAACAGAATCAGACTACCATTCTGATAAAAATGGCTACTCAGTAGGGAACACTGCTGATCCTTCATACTGCATGAATGTTCTTGGTAAAAGCCAGTTTTGGGAAATCAAGACCCTGACAACTTTGTTATAGCAGCAAGAAAACACTTTAAATTTGGTTTTTGGAAAGTGAGAACAATGTTTCAGACATAAATGGTCTCACAGGTCATGAGGGAGATGGATAACAATAAACTTGAGTATATTAATTTTGCTATATCTGGTGGGTAGGGCCGCTAAAACAAAATCATTAGGATTGTTTAAAAAAAAGACAACCTTTTTACTCTACCAATGTTTGCTCTGTGAAGTTATGTAGTTTTCTTTCATTCTTTTCTGTCTTAAGTCCCTGGACGCTTTTCTCATTCATTCCCTATGGTATTTCATACTGCCAATTCTTCTCTTCCTTTAGATGTGCCTAGACCACAGCTATATAAAAAAAATCTTTTTTAATGCTCAGGTATTAACTGGTAAGAGAGCACTATAATGCCCTTATGTTCTTATGTAGGAATACACTTTGAGCTAGTCCTGTTTCAAAAGGGCTAGATCAAAGCATTCTAATGAACTGGTAGTGTGTGGCAGCAGGGTGCACAATGACCATTAGATCATGGAAGACAAGTGCACAGTAGATTCACACCTCAGATCACTGCAGTCTAGTTGTTTGTGTAGACAAGCCAGAAGAGTCCAACACTCTTTTGTGATTGTACATGAGTACTAGCTAGGGCTGTGATCTCTTAAGCTAACCAGGATGAGCCATAGTCATTAGTTGTATGGGAGAGTGATGGGACCTAGTATAGGGACCCTCTACCAGCAGAGAAGGGGTTAAGGAGAGCCCTTGCTCTCTGCTAACACTGCCTTGCTATACCTGCAGCCAGTGCCAAGCCTTGAAGGGAAGTAAAAGGAGAGAACCTGGTCCATTCTGGCCAGGAAGGAGCTCTACCTCTCTGCCTGAAAGGAACTTTGCTTGCAGAGTTGTGGAGAGAGGCCTGCTAGCCTAAACAGCCGCAGTGGAAGAATAGCTAGATTCCAAGGAATGAGCAATACTGAAATCAGAGACTGTTTGGGAATCAAGCCCAAAGGAAAAGCCAAGAATGCTTCCCCTCCCCCAGAAAACAAGGGGATGGCTTACTATTGAGTCACATTTGATTTTTGTTGTAGAACAATGGTTCTCAAACTTTCACAACCTGAGGACCTCCACTTTTATTTAAAATCTTTTAGAGACTCCCAATCCCCTGCTCGGCCCCTGGCCCCACCCAGACTCCACTCCTTTCCCAAAGGCCCCACCTCTGCCCCACCTCTTCCACCCCTCTTTCTGTCCCCTCCCCTGAGTGCCCCCTATCACCACTCCTCCCACTTCCTCCCAGCGCCTCCTGCATGACGCTGAACAGCTGTTCCCCAGCATGCAGGAGGCACTGGAAGGAAGAGGGAGGAGTTTATCAGTGAGGCCGGTGGCCTCGGATGTGATTCCATACCCTACCCTAAGCGCACGAGCTCCCTGCTCCTCCCCTCCCTCCCAGCACCTCCTGCATACTGTGGAACAGCTCTTCCCTGGAGTGCAGGAAGCGCTGGGAGGGAAGGGGAGGAGTTGAGGGAGAGAGGGGAAGAGTTGATCAGCGGGGCCGCAGACGTCCTTGAGTACCGTGGACCCCAGTTTGAGAAAGGCTGTTGTAGAACATTTTTGCAGCAGAGCCCCTCAACTACCCCCACAAGGAGATACAATTAGCTGAAGGGACAATTAGCTGTGGGCGGAGCCCACCTCAGTGGACATTAGAAATAAAGAATTCTTCCTACCCAGGGGAGACCTGTGTTGATGATAGGCTGTGCAGAAGGTCCACAAGGACACTCTGCTCCTGCCGCACTGCTACAGGGAGACTTCCAAGGAAAGCCAGGGTGTAGTAGGAAGTGGTGCCAGCATTTATGTAAGACCCCCTTTTTTCTCTGAGACTGACTGGTCTAGCTGCCCAGTATCATGTTAGGGGTTGTTGGATGTAAGGGCCATCTTTTGGATGACATGTAAAGGAAAGGTCCCAACAATGGAAAGTAAAAAAAGATTTAGACAATTTATAGTAATTTTAACTCCATATTTGGCTACAGTTTGTGGGGGAAGGGATAGTTATTGTTGTATGCACATATGGACCCTAAACTTGAAAATATTTATGCATATGGTTATCTTTAAAATTAAGCATGTGTGTGTTTGCCAGAGAGTGGGGTGTGTGTGTGTGTGTGTGTGTGTGTGTGTGTGTGTGTGTGTGTGTGTAGGGATGAGTGGTAGGGTGATAGCAAACTGTTGATAGCAAACTGTTAAGAGATCCTTTAGGACAAAAGGAACTATATAAATGCAGGAATCCATTAAGACATAATGCTTGGAGATCTAGAGTCTGAGAGTTAGAATAAGATCAGGAGTGGTGCGGAGAAAGTGAATAAGGAAAAGTTATTTACTTGTTTCCATAATGTAAGAACTAGGGACCACGAAATGAAATTAATGGGCAGCAGGTTTAAAACAAATAAAAGGAAGTTCTTCACACAGCGCACAGTCAACCTGTAGAACACAGAGAGAGAGAAAGAATTTGTCCATCTCTCTAAGGCTGCTAGATTGTTCTGTAATTTTGATCAGTCCCCTTTGAAGTGCTTACTTTCCCTTCTACAGTGTTTAATTTGGGCCCAGGGCTTGCCACAGCTGAACCCCAAAACTTCTAGGCTTTGCAGTTCATAGCTCTGCCACCTCGAAGCTTGCCGCATCCATTATGAAAGTAAAAAAATTCAGCTCTGGCACTTAATTAATTACAAATTAAGCATTGTCCTTCTACTTTAATATCCTCCTATGATTTTATTTAATGTGAATATTACATTATTCTTCAGATAAGAACCCTGCAAAACCCTATTTGATACCTTCCTATATTTGGAGATTACCCCCACTAGTAATTACTTGAACTCTTGGCCAATTTATTTCCCCAAATATGTGTTCAAACCAGTCAGCCTGTTTCCAACTTCTCAATAAGTTTGTGTTATTGTATCAGAAATATATGTCAAGTTAAGTTATGTCTACTTCATTATTGCTGCCCAATGTTACAGAGAACAAAACATTTTTAAAAGCATCAGTTGAAATTTGTTTGACAAAATCTGTTTGATTAGTCTATATGCTTCCTTGCCAGCATCTCCCCTCCGTTGCAAGACAAATGTTTACATTTAGATTTTCTTATTTATTAGTTCTAATATATTACACAGAGCAGAGTTAAATGAACTGGTCAATACTCCCCCGCCATTCTCCCTTTTGGAAGACTGGAACCATGTGAGCTTTTCTCCCATCAGGTGCCTAATCTGTCTTCCAACATTTATCAAAAGTGATTGCTAATAGTTCTATTTAATCCACCCTTGAGTATATCTTGCTCTATCTTGCTGATTTGTATGTTTAATTTTAATAGATATTCCTGTACCACCTGCTAATTTGCTCTGGATCACTTCAATGCTCATTTAAATTTGATAACTCAATAATTAGCACTTTAATTTTTATTATAAACTGAAAAAAAATATTATTTACTACTTTAGCTTCCTTTGTACTTCTTCATCTATTATTCTGCTCTCAAATTTATTTAACAGACGTTAGTCATTCCTCTAATTTTATCCTTTTTGTGGAATTAATATAAAATTTCTTATTTCCTTCAGGCCTCTTCATTAGAATGATTCTACCATGCTCTTTTCTTGCCGTCTATATTTCTTATTTTTACTTGTTCCTCACTGTTTTTACATATTTCTGTTTCGTTTGTATTATTAACTTTCTTAGCTATGTTTGTCTTACTGTTCTTCTTTTCTTTTACACCGAAATGCTTGCCTTTCTCTTTTTTATGCGATTCCTCAACATATCTATACTAAATTTGCACTTTTTCTCCTAATAACTGTACCACTATAATAGGACCCTTCTGCTAACTAACTAACAATTTCCAGTGAATTTTATTGAGGCAATGGTGTTCATGTCACCATATGCAACAATTCTGTCAGGTGTCTGTATTTTCTATCCATCCCAGGTGAATGCACCTCACCTCCCACCATACCCAAACTGAACCTGGACGCTGTGTCAGGGAAAAGGCGCAGCTGCTTTCCCAAAAGATGAAAGAGGTCACGGAGCAATACTTACAATCTATGCTGGACTTAGGGGTAAATGAGGTGATTGGAGAAGTGATTGGAGAAGTAGAATCATGTTGGTCTATAAGCCAGATGGAACTACCTGATTTTGCATCTAATTTAGAAAAGTCAGTGCCATATCAAAATTTAATACATAATTCATGCTGTGCATTGATGAGTGAACAAATCACTTGGGTGAAGCCAAATATATTACCACCTTGGATCTTACCAAAGGATATTGGCAAATTCCACCCATGCCAAAGACTCAAGAAAAAATGGCCTTTGCTGACCCCTTTGACTTGTATCAGTTCCAGACCATGCTGTTTGACTTGCCTTGTGCTCCAGCAACATTTCAACAGTTAACTAACTTCTCCATCCTCATAATAGTCATCTCACCACATTCCATGACGATGTCATGATTATAGCCAGAGCTGCGATGATATCTGAAGCAGGTTGCCACTACCTTCTGGCCCCTCAAAGAGGTCAGACTAACAGCAAACTCCAGCAAATGCAACATAGGCAAAGATAAGACAATCTACCTGACGTATACCGTGGGGAATGGCCAGGTATGACTTCTGGTGGACAAGGTCCAAACTTGAAGGATCTGGCACACTCTGACTTCAAAGAAGCAGGTGCAAGAACAAATGGATATAAACTGGCCACAAGCAGTTTAGGCTTGAAATTACATGACGTTTTCTAACCATCAAAGGAGTGAAGTTTTGGAACAGCCTTCCAAGGGAGTAGAGGGGGGCAAAACCCTAAATTGTTTGAAGATTGAGCTTGATAAGTTTATGGAGAGAATGGTATGATGAGGTTACCTACAATGGCATATGGTCCATCTGTGACTGCTACTCGCAAGTATCTCCCATTGCCAGGGATGGGACACTAGATAAGGTGGCTGTGAGTTATAAAAGAGAATTCTTTCCCAGATGTCTGTCTGGTGGGTTTCTCCCACATGCCCAGGGTCTAACTGATCACCATATTTGGGCTTGGAAGGGAATTTTCCCAGAGCAGAGACCCTGGAGTTTTTCGCCTTCCTCTGCAGTGTGGGGCATGAGGCACCTGTAAGTTTGCGCTAGTGCAGATGGTGGGTTCTTTGTAACTGGAAGTCTTTAAATCAAGATTTGAGGACTTCAGTAACTGAGCCAGAGGTTAAGAGCCTATTACAGGAGTGGGTGGGTGATGTTCTGTGGTCTGTGATGTGCATGAGTAGATGATCTTGGTAGTTCCTTCTAGGCTTAAAGTCTATGAGTTTTTGAGGTACGCAGGTTTATGGGAATGGTGGGATACTACTGCTGGTTTGTTCTGGGATTCTCATCTGCTGTGGGCTGTCTCACCAATCTGCTCCAAGATGGTAGCCCAAAAAGATTCACTGGATGAAGGCCTGTGAGTGAGCCTTTCAGACTCTAAAGATTCAGCTTTAGAGTGATCCTGTCTTCTACGACCTAGATTTTACCAAAAAATGTCTCCCAGACTGATGCCTCTGAAGTTGGGTTGTGAGCATTCTTGTCCCAAGTGGCCAGCAGGGAACACCCTGTCCTCAACCTATGATGAAAATTGTTCCCAAGAGAAAAAAGCCTACTCTGTGTTAGAAAAAGAAGGTTTGACTGTGACGTAGGCCATGGAGGCACTCCAATGTTACCCCTTAGGCATAAAATTCATCCTAGTCAGGTGCTGCCATTATGACGCCATGCCATGAAAGACACCAATCCCTGACTCATGATTTAAACCATATCTCCACTGTTGCTGCCCATGGCACTGCTGCTACACTGTTATTTATCCCATTGAGCTACCGCAAATATGTGTGCAAGCAGGGGAATCACATCCTTATCTCATAATGTAGACATAGCCATACTGGTTCTTTGGCCACCAGGGGCACTAGACCACAATTTGGGGACCATTGAATTAGGGCAGCTGTAGATGGATGCTTCCTTTTAAGCAGGGCAAGGTGGATCTGTTATGTGCCCCATCCAGGATACTAATAGAAATAGAGACTTCTAGATGTTCAGGTAAGACCTTCCAGTGAAGCTGAGTGGAAGGGGAAAATGCAGAAAATTATTTTCATGTTAAAATACAGAGACTGATTCTTCACTATTTGCTCAGGCAAAGCATCTGCAGAATTCACATCATTTTACATGTACAAGGAATAAAACCTCAGGTCCACAGCTGGAAAGTATATTCTGTTACAATTGTTATTATTTAGTGAGACTGTTTTAGCTGGCCATATTTGTTGGACAGGTGCAGTATCCAAAACATTAATAATGAAGAGAACCCACTCAGGAAAGTGGGGGTAAAAATCATGAGATTTTCCCATTTAGCAATATTATTGGGGTGGGGGGTTGTGTGTTATTATTGGGGTGTTATTATGTGTGTTATTGGGGTGTTATTATGTGTGTTATTATTGGTGTGTTATTATTGGGTGGGGGGTTGTGTGTGTCCTTGAATTTTTTTTCTGGTTTGCTTTTTCGTTTTGGATTGTTTTAGGGTGTGTGTGTGTGTGTGTGCGCACGCGTGTGTGTGTGAGGTGGGTTGTTTAAATCTCTAAGGGTGGCAGCACTGCAAATAGTGCGTAGGCAGGCTATAAAGCACGAATCCCTGATATTATTCCTTTAACTGAAAGCTTGTGTAGATATTCTAGGAAATAACGTCATTTACCTATTTTTCCTAATGGGACAGTAGATTATATTGATTGTATCATTAGACTATTTATTATTACTATTTGTATTGTGGCAATTTCTACAGGAAGCAATTGGACCAACCCTCTTTTGTGCTCGGTGCTGTACAGAAAGGCAATTGGACCAACCCTCCTTCTACAGGAGGCAATTGGACCAACCCTCTTTTGTGCTCGGTGCACAGAAAGAGTCCACCTCTCAAGGAATATATAAGATTCCATGTCTCTGCAATAGCTTTTTAATTGTGTGTTTTCCAATATAGTTTTTACTAATTTAGGCCCCAGTCATGCATACACTTCTATATGTGCTTAATTTTGAGCACCTGAGTAGTCTCATTGACACAAAATAGCTACTTATGGGAGTAAAATTAAGATTGTGTTAAGTGTTTTGGTGAAAATAATTTCAACTTTGCTTGATTAAGTAGTACCTTCCAGTAGATGGCAGCATACATTCAATATTTTTTTTTTATTTTTTTTTAAGAAATCCTGTGAATTTAATAAGTGGAAAAATAAATGTGAGGGAAAAACTTACTGAAGTCCACAAAGCAATATTTAAGAAATTGTTTGCTAAGTACCCATGTTTGATGTAATCCCCAGATGTTTGATTTCTGTTTGGTTTTAGTGTTAGTAAATTTGGTGTAGAGAACCACATTCTGAGACCTCTAAAAGGAAAATTCACTGTGGGCTGCAGTAAATAGAAGTGAGTCTCCCTTTGTCTCACAGTAGGTTTTGGGGGTTTTCAGGCCTGAAGCTGTGTAAAAAGGTTGAACTAAAACAGAGGAAAGAATGATGTTAAATTTCATAGATTTAATTTACTTTTTAAAAAATTGACCTATGGACCATGTTGTAATCTAAAAGTTACTATTCAGGAAGGATTTAATTGAAAGAGAAGCATGTAGTTTGTAAACTGCTTTGATTTTTTGGGGGGGAGGGGAGGTTACCATTGGTTGCAGTGCTTTTCAGAAATGCCTAAAGATTCCATTTCTACCAATCCAAGAATGAATTATTATAATGACCTACATAGTCACCTAATGCTACTGATTAAAAACATGATTGCCTGCACTGGAAAGATAAAAATATCCTTTCTTTCCAGACAGAATGGCATGAAAAAAATATTTTTCTAACAATAAACAAGTTCACCTTGGACTAAATCCTGTGATGTGCTGAGCATTCTCAACTCTTGACTCCATTGAAAGATCAGGATATTCAACACCTCACAGTATCTGGTCTCTTAATTCTTGCAATAAGTATTAATACTTTTTAGCAAAATTTTATTTTATGTGATATTCTATAGCTACAATATATGAAGAAATATTGTAATGCAGAGAGAGTCAAAACATTTCTCTGTGTTGCTCTTAGGCAATACTTAAAGGTTTATTATTATTCATTACGTATTGATTCAATTAAAATGAGTGTCAAAAATAAGTGAACTCTGATACCTTTTCTTTAATCTTTTAAATAAGTTTAAGTTTATTTATTTTTTTAATTAATCCAAAGGTTCACAAACAAAGAAAGCAGCCCTGGGATAAGAGGGAAGGTAACTCGTGGATTAGTAATTAGTTAAAAAATAGGAAATAAAGGGTAGGAATAAACGGTCAGTTTTTACAGTGGAGAGTTTTACATAGTGGGGTCCTCCGAAGATCTGTGTTTGGACCAGTGCTGTTCAACAAAGGAGTAAACAGTGAGGTGGCAAAGGGTGCAGACAATACAAAATTACTCAAGATAGTTAAGTTCAGAGCTGACAGTGAAGAGTTACAAAGGGATTCACCAAACTGGGTGACAGGGCAACAAAATGGCAGATAAAATTCAATGATGATAAATGCAAATTAGTGCACACTGGAAAATATAATCCCAAGTATACTTACAAAATGAAGGGATCTAAATTAGCTATTACCACTCAAAAGAGAGATAGTGGAGTCACTGTGGATAATTCTCTAAAAACATGTGCTTAATGTGCAACAACAGTCAAAAAAGCTAACAGAATATTAGGAACCATAGAAAAGGGATAGAAAATATCATAATGCTGCAATATAAATCTATGGTAGGCCCAAACTATTGTATGCAGTTCCAGTCACCCTATCTCAAAAAAGATAAATTAGAATTCAGAAAAGTACAGAGAAGGGCAGCAAAAATGATTAGGGGTATGGAATTGATTCCATATGAGGAGAAATTGAAAAGACTGGGGCTCTTTACCTTAAAAAAGAGACATCAGTGGGGGATATGATAGAGGTCTATAAAATCATGAATGGTGTGGAGATAGTGAATAGGGACGTGCTACTGACCTCTTCACATAACACAAGAATCAGTGGTCACCAATGAAATTAATAGATTAAAAAAAAGTCTATGTATTTAGGAGCCTAACTTCTACTTCTGAAAATTAGACCTTGGGTCCTAAGTCACATCAGTGGTTTTGAACACTTCACCCTGAATCTAGTGTTGCAAGTTTTCTGTAATTCTCCTTTTCATATGCTGAAGAAGTCCTACTCTCTTCCATTTCTAATTTGGTTCTTTTCGACTAAACTTGGAAGGCGTTTTATTTTGCGCAATTTTCCATGTGGAATATTGTCCTCTTGCCACTTAGGTTTCCTGCTAACAGACACTTGGAATCTGTCCTGTACCCAGTGGGCTTCTTTAACTTGTGGAACCAGCATGTACTGTACTGTATGTGACAGATAAGCCTGGTTCTTTCTTGAACAATTTCTGTAATGTATTAAGCATAACTATCTTTCCTTTGGTGTCAGGCATGCATGTCTTATTCTAATTATTTTTTCCCTCCAACATTTTTGATCAAGTTGCTGCCACAAATAATAGTTATAATGGTCACTTTCCATTGTCACTGTAGAGAGGGGGTCTTCTATAATTATTGCTTAAACTGAGATTTTCTCATTGAAAATGCTAAAATATCTGTGGATGCATAATAACATATTAACAGGTCCACCCAGATATTCTGTTTTAGTTCAGGTGAGGTAAAGATGCTATTCTTCATCTTAGGCTATGTCTACACTACAAAGTTAATTTGATCTAACTTATGTCAATATACAGCCGCCGCAGTAATTACATCACTTGTACATGACTACACGTTGCACCTTTTGTTGGCGGTGTGCATCCTGACCACGAGCACTTGTATTGATTGTACCATCAGTGTGGGTTATTGTTGGATGGTTCCTGAAGACCAGTAACAGTCAATGTAAGTAACGCAGTATCTACACTGACACTACAGCGACCTAACTACATTGACTTTGACTCTACACCGCTCATGAAGATGGTGTTATTAAGTCAGTGTAGTGGGGCAGTTATGTTGGCAGGAGTGAAATTTAAGTGTAAACACTTCCATAGTTAGGTTGATGTAAACTGCATTGCATTGACCTAACTCTAGTGTAGACCAGACCTTAGTCCTCTATCACCAGAGTTGCTCATGTGATGACAAGACAAATAACACTGGTCTACAATTTTTTAGAAGTCGTCTGCTTCAGAGATAAAATGTGATATTTATTATGTATTTTGATGTGCTGAATTCAAATATGACAATTAAAACAACTGATTGGCTACTGTTTCTAAGATATTTAAGTTTTTACATTTTATGTCTATGTATATTGTGTAGATAGTAGAGTTTTAATCATAAATTGTAAACCTAGGTCTTTTCATGTGTTTATGGTTGCTTTACATGATAATATTTCACCTGTCCTGTTTATGTAACACTTTAAAAATCAGCAAAAGGGTTATATAAATAAAATGTATTATGAAAAAAAAGGCAAAAAACTATTATGTACATAGTTTAGTCCTATTCAGTGTCTACTCAGCACTTCTTGGCTTGTCTCTTGTATTCATTAAATGGAGCATCTCTTGTCACTGTCCAGCAATAGTCTGCAAGCATCGATGGGCTCCATTTGCCCTGATAGCTTTTCTCCATTGTTGCAATGTCCTGGTGAAATCACTCGCCGTGCTTGTCACTCACTGCTTCGCAGTTCAGTGGAAAAAAATCTAGATGAGAGTGCAAAAAATGTATCTCTAGTGACATGTTGCAACCAAGGCTTTTGTATGCCTTGAGGAGGTTTTCCACCAACAACCTGTAGTTGTCTGCCTTGTTGTTTGCGAGAAAATGTATTGCCACTGACTGGAAGGCTTTCCATGCCATCTTTTCCTTGCCACGCAGTGCATGGTCAAATGCATCATCTCGAAGAAGTTCACGAATGTGAGGACCAACAAAGACACCTTCCTTTATCTTAGCTTCACTTAACCTTGGAAATTTTCCACGGAGGTACTTGAAAGCTGCTTGTGTTTTGTCAATGGCCTTGACAAAGTTCTTCATCAGACCCAGCTTGATGTGTAAGGGTAGTAACAAAATCTTCCTTGATTTAACAAGTGGTGGATGCTGAATACTTTTCCTCCCAGGCTCCAATGACTGTCGGAATGGCTAATCTTTCTTGATGTAGTGGGAATCTCTTGCACGACTATCCCATTCGCAGAGAAAACAGCAGTACTTTGTGTATCCAGTCTGCAGACCAAGCAAGAGAGCAACAACCTTCAAATCACCACAAAGCTGCCACTGATGTTGGTCATAGTTTATGCACCTCAAAAGTTGTTTCATGTTGTCATAGGTTTCCTTCATATGGACTGCATGACCAACTGGAATTGATGGCAAAACATTGCCATTATGCAGCAAAACAGCTTTAAGACTCGTCTTCGATGAATCAATGAAGAGTCTCCACTCATCTGGATCGTGAACAATGTTGAGGGCTGCCATCACACCATCGATGTTGTTGCAGACTACAAGATCACTTTCCATGAAGAAGAATGGGACAAGATCCTTTTGACGGTCACGGAACATGGAAACCCTAACATCACCTGCCAGGAGATTCCACTGCTGTAGTCTGGAGCCAACACCTCTGCCTTACTCTTGGGTAGTTCCAAATCCCTGACAAGGTCATTCAGTTCAGCTTGTCTTATGAGGTGTGGTGTGGTTCAGAGGTTGAGGTGTGGTTCAGAGGAGGAGGACGGGAGAAAATGTGGGTCCTGTGACATTAATGGTTCAGGACCAGAAGTTTCATCCTCTTCCTCTTCCTCGTCTGACTCAAGTGAGAATGATTCTGGTGTATCAGGAACCGGCAGTCCTTCTCCGTGGGGTATTGGGCGTATAGCTGATGGAATGTTTGGATAATGCACAGTCCACTTTTTCTTCTTTGACACACCTTTCCCAACTGGAGGCACCATGCAGAAGTAACAATTGCTGATATGATCTGTTGGCTCTCTCCAAATCATTGGCACTGCAAAAGGCATAGATTTCCTTTTCCTGTTCAACTACTGGCGAAGATTTGTTGCACAAGTGTTGCAGCATACGTGTGGGGCCCACCTCTTGTCCTGATCTCCAATTTTGCAGCCAAAATAAAGGTGATAGGCTTTCTTAACCATAGTGGTTATACTGCGCTTTTGTGAGGCAAAAGTCACTTCACCACAAACATAGCAGAAGTTATCGGCACTGTTCACACAAGTACGAGGCATCTCTGCTCACTTTGGCTAAACAGAAATGTGTCCCTTTGCAAAATCAAACACTGACAAATAAGAGAGCACGACACTGTATGAGTTCTAGAGCTGATATAGGACAATTTGTTCAGCAGAGTGATGTAAGCTTCGTTATGATTGCATCATCCATGACTTCTAGGAATAACATGATGCAATTCATATCATGTATGACGCAATACCAGCTTCAGATTGCATCATTCATTGTTTTGCCTAAAAAGCAAGTACTGTCCAAACCCAGTCATAGATTTATTCATAGATCCAGTCAAAGATGTATTTTAGTCATTTCTAGTTTAAATTGAGATCCCTTCCCTTTATAACTCACTTATCCTCTGCCATTCCCATGTCAAGGGTGGTATATACTGACCCAATAGCATATCTTGAAAACTGGAGCCAATCAACAATTTTAAGCATTATTTTCGTTCTCAGTGACCCAGAATTAGTAAAGTTTGACTACATTTATTTCAGAAGCATTTTGGCTGTAGAGCAGTGTAATAAAAGAGACATCATTTCCCTTTCCATCCACAAAGAGCTGTGAGCAACTTGTTACCCTGCCCAAAAAAGCAGATGTTCTTGTTTCTTATTCTTTCAGGGGTAGCTAATCGGCATCAGCCTTGCCTCTTTCTTCTACTACTCTTCAGTAGTATTTGCGTTTACACTTCTGCAAGGCACCTAATAAGACAATTTTCATTAGCAGTTTCTTTTTACTCCAGGGGTAAACCATCTGCTGGCATGTGTTGCTCTAAGTCTCTTACTACTATATTAACTAATATAACAATGTAAAACTATACAGCATGTTTTATCTCCACACTATGCAATTTTAAAATTGTGTTGCATGCATGTTACAGAACTATGTTTGAGAACTGTTTGAGAAGAGGATTAAGCTCAAACTAACTAACGCAGTTCACTACCCCTCTGGGAACTATATCGGACTCACTAAACCAGTTTTAAAAGCTATTTCAAAGAAAATTATACTTAAGGCTGGGTTAGCTTACTGCCAACATGGACACGGCTTATGTCAGACTCTGCACAGACTTGTAATGCTATAAGCAGTTATAAGCTGGTGCTAAAGTCACAAACTGAGCAAACAAAGCAACAAAGCCAAAAATGTACTTCAGCATCAGAAAGAAAGAAAGTGATGTCAATAACTCTGTCGGATTGCTTTTTAGAAGACACTACAAAATGATGTCTTTAGAAAAAGGAGACAGAACGGCAATGGACCAGACTGTCACGTGATTGACTCTGCTATGCTTGTTTGCAGCAATGATCGCACTGAGCTGCTTCAGCCTTTGTGTGCATTTTTCCCTGGGGTTTCTGTTAGAACTTTGAAAATTCTCCTGTTTTTCTTCACTCTACATATCTCGCAGTTACCTTCTTTCTGGGTGAGGAAAACTTAATAGGACTTCTCTTGGAACCTGAAACCTTGCTCATTAATTGGTACCAAAGTCACCAATGAACAATGCCAGCTACACGTTTGCTACGTCAGCTTAGAAAGCAAAAGCGTGGGAACAGGAATTAAACCCAGATGTTCTGCATAGTTCTGCAGTGCACTACCACTAGGCCACAGGACTGCAAATAATGGTTGTCTTTTAGAGCAGAGTGGTTTTCAGCCTGTGGTCTGTGGACACGAGAGATCCACAGACTACGTCTAGGATTTTCAAAGAGGTCTGCACCTCCTTTCAAAAATTTTCAGGGATCTGCAAATGTAAAAAGATTGAAAAACACTGTTTTAGAGTAATGGCTATACATGTGCAGTTTTCCGAACATGTTTTTTGTTCAGTACACGTGCAGTTTTCTGAATATGTCAGTCGATACTTTTCATTCTACTTACTCCTCTGCATTAAGTTGCTTTATTAGTTAGCCAATTGAATTGATAGTTTGCCTGCACTTCATTGGTACTTTTTCCCTTTTAAAATGGATTCAGCTGTGCTCCTGTCTAAACGAGAAAATCATACCTAGAATGGCTGCACCCTTGTAAATCGAGACAGGACTGACCACAATGGCAGCTGCTGGATCTCCAGCACTTTTTGCATAAATATGGCTGTAGGAGCATAACTTTAGGTACTCAAGCAGATTAGATATTCTGAACAAGGCAATAATAATAACAACATAGTTTTACTGCTATCAAAAATAAATGCTCTTGGAATTTCTGCATCCCCATTTTTGTTTTTAAATTAGTGACTGAGGCAAGTGTCATTTAACTTCTACTTTCTGGGTTTGACCCACCCATTGCCATTCTGTCTACGAATCAGGAGAGTTCCAGTCTAAATCCCTTCTTTGGTCATAGGTAGGACACAATCAGCAAGATCAGGCACTGGCTGGGAGCAACAGATTGCTTATTAATTAGGTTTCCTTTGGTGTTTGAGCATAATTTCGTGCTATTTTGCATGAACTTTTTTGAAAACCAGGTCTTGCCAGATAATTAGACAGAAGGCCACTCCTAAAAAGCAAATAAGTAATGGGGAAACAATCATAGCCAATGGTCCTGTTGTCTCAGTAATTCAGTGAAAGTCATACTTCTTGCTCTTAAATTGAACACATGCTGAAGTTTCTTCTGCTGGTCACTTTGTTGCTTGTACCGGAGAATTACAAAGAGGACTAATTCCTCCACAAAGATGCAGTCCAAGAATGTATGAATTAGATATCTGAGGCACCGAGAATTGCTATAAATGGAGGAGATAAGAGGGGAAAAGTCTCTCTCTTTCTCTCTAACTCTAGTTTGTTTACTTTGATCGATTGACAGTGCTTTGTCTGGGACCCACAGGGTATAGTGCTTTGTGAAGTCAGTTTCATTGTTTCCCCTTTAGAGTCACTGTCCCCTATAGTTTGGGGGGTCTTTCAGACTGCAGCTGAGAAGAGAGAAACATCTTTAAAAGTAGGGAAATGGGATTGTAAAACCAGTGGTGGCCCTGAAACTATTTTTAACTCATTTTATAGAAATTGACTAGATTTCAAATGCTGGAGTCTTTTAAACTATTTGTTGTCCTTTTTTGTCTCTTTTGTAATAAAAAAGGAAAAAAGTATAAGTATAGCATTCGAGAATGAAAGCTTTGACTGCAAGTGCTCTTTGTGATTCTGATCCATAACTGAACTGCATAAAGGGGGATTGAACTTCAACATAGTGATTTTCCTTTTGCTGGTGCTTCAAAGTGAACCATTTAAGTGACTCGCTACCTTTTTAGGAATGTCCTTCTGACCACTCTGATCATCCCTAAAGTCCTAGTCTTGCAAACACATATGTATATGAGTAATTTTGCTCTTATGAGTGCTGCATTGCAGGAAATGAAACGAGTCCCGTGAATGAAATTACTTATGTGCCTCATTGCTTACAGGATTGGGCCCCGAGTTACTGTCTGCAGCAACTGCCTTTTGTTGGCCATTTTATAACAGTTACTAATAAAAGTTACTAATACCAGAATAGAATACGCAGCTTCCTTCTTTTGACCTGGTGACCAGCACTCGTGTAAGTAAAATATACTCTTTAGCAAGAGACACTTTATTGGAAATCCAAAATTAAACAAACTAAGAACCCTGCCAGCAGGACTGAACAGAGGATTTTTTTGGAGTGGGGGAGCGAGGCTTGTGAAGCATTTTGATATCAACTGCTTCTTACTTCAGGTCCCACCTCCAGCACCACAACTGCCCAAATGAAATAAAAATAGAGCAAATGAGTGTGGCCCAAAGTCACTAGTGACTTAGGACCTACTCTTTCAAACATGTCTTGAAGCCAGTCTAATATTTGTGTGAGCAATATTACTCAATTGTGTATGTGTTTCAGGATTTGGGCCCCAGGAGTGGCAATTTTCATGAGTTTTATTCACTTATACGTTGATGACTACCCAGTAAAATCATATTGGTGCCACAAAACACCATATCTCAATTACAAGGAAAAATAAATATTTTCTGAAAGAGTTCTGCATATATCACATGGAAACACGTTAATTTATAAGATGATTCTGCCGCCAACAATTAGAAAATCTGTCTAATCAAAATCATGATTGATTCTTCAGTATCAAGATCATATTGAGTTGGATTTTTCTCTTACCTACACCGTAACAAAGAAATTCCTGATTTACTCTAGTGAACATTAGACCAGAATTGGACACCATGGTGTCTGAATTACATGTTATATCTACAGATTATGGTCTAGGCAGGTCACGGTTGAGGACATGGGAGAAGCAGCATGAAGGAACTTGCATTGCAACTACCTAATTGTACTTTCAGTGGGGATTTAAAATAAAAGTGAAAAAAATATATAAAGGTATTTGTATCCTAAGTCATATGTTTAATTAAAATGTAATAAAACTATGGCAAAATGGGTGAGTAAGGAGTTAGATCTATAATTAAACCTTCTTCTGTAATATAGGGCATTGGAAGATCAAATTAATAATATGAAATTTCCTTTCCAAATATGAGATATATTGCCTTACTGAAAGCTGTCAATATTTTTAGACTATGAAAACTTTAAAAGAAATGGGATTTTCAAAAATGAGAAAAAAGTTATAATTCATTTATCAATCTAATATTAATTCAAAAAAGTGAAAAAATCAATAAAGAAATAGCAATTATTTTGAGGACAAGAAGTTATATCTTTGGCAGTCTGGAGACCATATTTCTTAAATGTTTTTTTAGTTCTAATGCCTACAAGGTGTTTCTAAGATTATTTTCAAGATTTAGTCCAGTAATGATTAATGATATTAAAAAAATGAAGGGTAGAATCATGTGATGAATGGCATTTTATATGAAAACACTGGATGTTTGAGTTTGCCTTTTTTATGACATCTTTAAGAAACAGAAAATAGGCATGAGGAACTCTTCACAGCTAGGATAAAGGAAATAAAAATCCAGCAAGACTTTTAAATACCATTCTATACAGATAGTTCCCACACAGTGCAAAGAGCAAAGCAACATTTCAATTACCAGGAAAAGTAAATATTTTCTGAAAGAATTCAGCATATTTCACATAAAACATGTTAATTTATAAGATTATAATTATGCCAACAATTAGAAGACTGTGGATATTATTAAAAGGCTATTCTCCAAACTGAAGTGCTAAAAATAAATGAGGTCATACATATTTTACAGAACATACTATTCTGCAAAATAACTGATCATGTAGCCATGGCAATGACTTTTCATCAGGGTGGCTTTATGTACAAGCTCATACGTTTCTGATGTAATATTCTCGAAAGTGCTGAGCACTTAGCAGCTCCCATTGAGAACAAATGTGTGAATGGGCAGTCTTGCAACCAGCTGGCCTCTTGGATATATAAATACCCACTTTGTTTGCATATTGTAATTACATGTGCAAATTAGGTGCACAATTGCACATATCTTTGTACATGCAATGGGAGTTGTTGGGTGCTGAGCAGTTTTGAAAACCACTCTCTGTCCATTTATTTGGGTACCTCACTGGGATCTGGGAGTACTGAGTGGGAGGAATCAGGGGGCTAGTTAGAGAAGGATTTATGTGTGGCAGGGGCGGGGGTGCTTTGCATGGGAAATGGGGGACAGTTGGGATATCAGAGAGATAGAGGTGGAGCAGGATGGGTGCTTTGCCTGAGGAGGGAGGGGATCTAGTGAGATTCAGCAGGAAGGTCTTGGGGGCAGCCAGTTCCTGACTGGCTAGTGAGGATGGTCCAGGTAGTTTGCATCTTTCTTGCTGGGAGTAGCTGTTCCCAGCTTGATCACTGCAGTTTCTACCTTCACCTTGGCACCCTGGTGGCTGTTCCAGCCCCTCCAAGTCCTGCTGTCTCCTTCACTCCAACAGCCATGGAACCCTGCCCCGAATGAGGGTGTGAAATAACTTGCTTAGGACTGGACATATGGGTGGAAACATAAATAAGGCCCGCCCCGCCCCACCCACAATATTTCCTCTGTACTGGTGCTAGCTCCCACTGCAACCTTGTTCCACTGTCTCTAGTTAGCCAGTATGAGTCCAGGCCTCCCTTCTCCAAGGTGATTGAAGAGTGGGTGAGGTTACAAATCATCATTTCCTTCTCTCAGCATTGTTGTTGAACATGTTCTGTTACATTAGAGTCCTTGCTGTGAATAAGAGTTAAGGAGCAGGATCTAGAGAGGGTTAGTGGGGATGTGTGCGGAGTTGGTTTGCATGAGTTCCTGTCTGACACATGCACACCTCAGTCAATCCCTTGCCTAGCTCTTATGAATTGTATACAGTTTCCCCCCATTTCCTCTGTGAACCTTAGCCAACTGTCCCCATCGGTCAGTCAACTAATTTCTGTGGCTGGCATACAGGTGCCATGTATGGCTGTTTTAAATATGATTTGGACCTTTCTTTGTTCATGCTACATAAATCTCTGTTGTAATATAAAACAGTATCATTGCTTGAAGTTTAATACAGGTACCAAGTACTTAATACCCTACTCAGTTGACTTTGTGAAATTGGTGTTGGCACAATGCTTAGAGTTCAACTTCTGACACAGTTGCAAAAAAGTTAATTCCTTTTGACTTCTGCCAGTTAGTATTAAACTTATGAGGCATGAAATCATCTAATTCTCGATAATAGGTTTTCTATAGAGCTCCCAGTAGAAAACATTTAAGCTTCAAACATATGTGCCTGGATCTCACAAACCACAGACACATTTATTTATTAACATCTAGACTGTCTGCACTTCTAAGTGCTCAGGAACTAAATACCTTTTAAAGATATAATGAAAAAACAGATTATAATAGTGTTACACCAAATTCAGGCCTGATGTGAGGGATTGTAGCTCAAGTGAGGTAAATGGAGGTACACTACCTTACTTTGGCTCTCAATTGGGCCTGAAGATTTGATGAAGTCTCTGATAATAAAGCCAATTGAGGATTCTGATATAGTTATGAATATAAAAGTCATATTTTATACCTGTTCTCGTCCTATTTAATTTTTGATGTCTCTTTTCTACTTTTATAGTTTGAGTGTTGTCTTTGATGTCTGTATCAAAGATCTGATAGGTTCTGGATGCCAAGTAAGATCCAACCTAGATTAAAAAGTATTCTGATTTGCAGTACAAAAGGGATCAGTTTTAACATGTCAGGTTTCATAAAAAGATAAGGTGGCTGAGGTAATATCTTTTACTGGAGCAACTACTATGGGTGAAAGAGGCAAGCTTTCGAGCTTACACAGAGCTCTTCTTCAGGTCTTCAGTGCTCCATGTAAGCTCGAAAGCTTGTCTGTCTCACCAAAGCTTGTCTGTCTCAGAAATTGATCCAATAAAAGATATTAGCTCTCTAATATCCTGGGACTGACACAGCTATAACAACACTGTAGAGGTCTCATAAAAGGGGGAGGAGGGATAACTATGTTATGGAAATTGAACTCTCATTAATGGTCTCTGTCTTACATTGCATTGTCACTTGATGATGGTGCTTTAGGTGGTGATTTGGAAGTCTTCTCTGTTTCAGAGTTTAGCCATGTATCTGTTCTCTTTACCACTTAAACAAACAAAGCCCTTAGCCCTTCAGTAGCTTTAATTTTACAGGACATAGTTGGTTCATGTTGTTTTCTTATTGGAAAGTAGAGCTGTTTGTCAACATAAAACTTTGTTTTGCTTTTTACAGATTACTGAGCCTTTCAGCTATTTACCTTCCAACAAAGAACAAGATCCTCAGTTGTTGTAAATCCATGTAGCTCCATTGACTTCAACTGAAATATGGCAGTTTACATGATCTTATTATCCAGACTATAACCTGGAATTTTGGAAAGAGCATCCCAAATGGAAGGTATTTCTAGGCAAAAATAAACAGTGGAAAGAAGCAAGAGTTCTGTCTGAGAGGTAATTCTAATGGGAGTAAAAACTGGAAACAAAATAGACATAGGCTTACTTTGGAGATGATGTCCTTCATAGAGATGCTACAAAAAGATAAGAACAGTTTCTATATTTGTGTTTCCCTCTTACTATTTTTAATTAAATGTAGAAGAAGGAGTGCATTTCATTGGTGCATAATGTTCTATTTATGTTTATCTAATAAATCTCATTTGCTTTATTGTTAAAAAAATTGCTTAACTAATTTATTAAGGGTATGTCTTTTTTCGCCCACTCACCTGTGTGTGGGTTAAGCTATGCCTACAAAAAGCAAGACACTGCAGTGCCAAATTTAATTACATACTGTATTGTTCATCTACTGTGCTAACTGGGTCAAAGAGAAAGGAATGAAGACGGGGCTTAACACTTAGAAGAGGGAGGGTGAGAATAGGAAGAGACCAAAGTACATAATTAGCCTCTGCTGGCAGAAAAAAAGAGAAGAGAATAGGGAGGTGTTTTTTGAATATTTCAGCAACTTACTACAAATACATGAGTAGTGTTACCACAGTCCATTTCATGAATGTTATTTTTCCAGCGTGGTGGTGTAATCTGCTATAAATGGGTTTTTTTGTTTTTGTTTTTTTTCTGCAAGAAGAGTGAATTAGGAATCCTGTGAACTCCAGGTGTTCCAAAGAGAGGATACTTTAACTTTCTCAGGGCCAGACTTTGTTACCTTACTCAAGTTTATAAGAACCTTCAAGGAACCTCATTGAAATCAGTGGGGTCTTTTGCCCAGTATGGTACTTTTCAATGTAAAAGTGGAGGACTCCATCCTAAATTAAAATGCATTTATAGTTAAATGGTTGAGATCAATGGTAAAGAGCTAAACTGAGTATGTAAAACTGGTACTTTCTAACTCACCATGCATATGTTTCATGCAGCATTTAAATCCAATTTTACCCCTGCTTTAAGGACTAAAGTGGTACATAGGCCTCTCTACACAAGAGTAAATTTCACCCTATATCTTCATGTGTGTCATTAAGTCCCAGCTGCATGTTTTATTAACAAAAACAACATTTTTTGAGAGTCTAGTCCTGCCTTCTGCATCTACATCAGAATTGTCTTGTAAGTTCTGAATGTAAATTTTTATTTCCGGTGATAAAGAATGTAGAAGTTACTCAGAGAGGTTATATAAAAGAAATCCACAATATCATTGTAGAGTTACTTTTTGGGGGGCTGTAATTGTACTTTGGGCCAAGTTTGCACTTGTATAAGTGTGTGCAGCTACCACTGAGATAAATTCTCTCCATGTGCAGGAGTGACATTGGTATAACTGAGATGAAAGATTGAGGAGTGAAGTACAGGAACCAGTTTTGTATTAAACTGGAATAAAAATGTTAGTAGCCCGGGGAAACAACAAAATGACAGAATTGTTGCTTCTGGATTTTGTTCCACAGTAATTGTAAAATAAAGAAAGAAACAATTTATTAATTATGGGGAGAGAGAGATTTGGGGTCAGACTCTGAAACCCTAACTCACATTGGATGGTTAGCCTTAATGGGATTAATTGTGGGATAAAGTATTATTCAGTGTGAATAAGGGTTTCACAATCTGGCTTTCATTTAAACTAGCTACACAATATATGCACATGTATTGCAATGGTTTATTGCAGTGATTTGCACCTGGTTATTTTTCAAATACAAAGAGTGTGTCAAAACATAGCTTCTTATAGTCAGGAATGTATATTTATATATGGGGAAAAGTTATTTTCACACTCAAAATGAAATAGGCTAATTCAGGTTCACATTTTGTTGCTAGTTTTGCTTTGGTTGCAAAATTTTAAACAGTTCTAGCTAAGATGGCACGTTACTCTACTCCATGTTTCCAAAATATTAGCAATCGAAGTGACTGTCTATACCTAAATAGTACACACCCACTTATAAGGTAACATTACAATCATTTCATCATTATCACAATGATAATACCTCAAAGAAGCTTCAAGGTGACATTGTAGTCACTCAGAAATTACACAGAACTGTTATGAAGTGACATTTCCTGACACAATGGTGACATTAGCATCTAATTACCTGGTAGTCAATTTAAAATCAGTCACATACTGTATTTCATGTACAATACAACTTTGATTATCTGAATGTCCTGGGGATACTACATAAGTTTGGTTAAACAAGGTTTCAGATGATTGAGAGACTATTCAATAAAATTAATAGGCACTGAAGGACATAACTCTGTTTTAGATACCAGGGAGTTTTAATTATTTGACGTTTGGTTAATCAAAGCTGATCATAACCACAATGGCCAACCTGTGACTAGTATATCATATCACTGCATGGCAGACCAAAACCTAGTGCCTATCTAAAATAAGGGCCTAAGTAAATTCTCAGATTTGATCTGTTCCCATTTTTCCTGCTTACACACACACACAAAGTTTCATCTCTGGCTGGATCCTTTTTTGATTGTCCAGTTAAGTTAAAGGATGTGTCTTTTTATCTGAATATATAGGACGTATTCTTATTACCTCATGTTTATTACAGTGGGCCAGATTCTTCAGTCTTTTCTTGAACAAAATTCCTGTTGAAGCTACCTCCTTCAGGACAAAATATAATATACACTTCTTCCAGCTAGATTTCCTGCTTAAAAACAGATACTGAAAAATCCCCTTTCACTTGGGTTACAAACAGGGAAACTGGAATCCTATATACATCTTTTAAAATCTGGAAGGTTCTCAGACATGACTGTGGCATAAAAACTAGATAATTTAACTATGATAGAAATGGGAGCTTTGCTTGAATAGGACTCCAGTATGTCGCTCAGTAAGATTATAATGAGATCACAGTGAACCATATCATTCTACTGTCCCTACTCTTCAGGACCGTCACTAATTTTTCATCAGCAATTGCCTATTTATTATTACTGTGTCTGATGCTGACTCATTACTGTTTTGAGATAAAGAGAAATAGAAATAATCAGATTTTATATTAACACGTGAATAACACTGATAGCTATCACAATCTGGAATCTGAGATGCTACTAGAGCTGGTTCTTCTTGTTCTCCTGTGTTTCCACGACACTTCTACTTCTTTCCAGTATTGGATAATGATATGACGCAGCTTGTAGCCTTAGCAAGATCTTCCATGGTGCATGGTTCTTCCAGAAGTTGGCAGACCAATATATCCCATGGTTTGTGTTTCAGTTACATGTGCAGTTACATGTCTGGGTCATTTGAATAACCCCACATCCATATATTGACTTTTGACTTGCCAACTCTTATCTGGGGATAACTTAAACATCTCCAGGTCCACCAATCCGTCTCTGCACCTGTGGGAAGCCATTCATCAATGTGCATTTTGACATCCTTGTCAAGTATTTTGAGCTGTGTGCACCATATTTCCAGTTGTACAGCTATTGGTGATTTTTTTTCAGCAGTTCTAGGAAGCTCTTCTGCAATTTCAGGCTCCGTGATGTGGCCATGTAACAGTTGTCTGGTGTCCTTGACCTGTTGCCATCATTCCATTTTGCCTTTGACCTCTCTCTTAAGATCTAGTGGAGCAATTCCTGCAAGCACATAAAAGCTGTTCATGTTTGTTGATTTTAGACAACCTGTGATGTGGTGACAACTGTCACTCAGTACAGGTGCCAGCATCTTTGAATGAGCTGATCTTTTCCACACTGGATAGGTGTATTCAGCCATTGAATAGCAAAATGTGAGTGCAGGGGCTCTTAATGTTGCTGGGTTGCTGCCTGTAGCAGGGTGCTGGTGCAAAGGCACCTAATTAGCCTTTGCTCAGTCAGCTCCAGTCAGGGGAAATAAATTGGGGCTGGTGGAAAAGGCCTGATGCCTGGCCTGAGGATTGGTTGCACCTGCTGGCCTGACAAGCCAAGGGCTATAAAGGCTGGGAGGGAGCCAGAAGGCAAGGGAATGGCCAGGGTAAGGTCAGTCTCCTAGCTGAGGGCTCAATCTGCTTGGAAAAGGAGGTAATTAGACCTACAGGCTTTGTATATAGATTCCCACTGGTAGTGGGAGAACTATGTGTAAATAAAGACATGAGTGCTGCATAACTGGAAGCCTCTCTGAGCTTTATTGCTTTATTCCGGCAGTGGAGTAATACCCCATACAGGATGATGTTGAGTTGTCTGTTGGCTTCACAATCCTGAAGATGGAGGCTACTCACTTGCTTTTTGGCTGAGTTGGCATGCAATTGATTCTCACTTAAAGAATTGATTTAAGTGCAATTGGTTCTTACTTAAAATCTCTCTCTCACACTTGTTTTATTCTTGAATCCACTGTTGTCTTTAAACTGAACTGTGTGGGTAACTCCATTTATGGTAGCAAACTGTAGTATACTGATCCCCTTAGAGGTGCAATGGACCCAATATATCTGGAGTGTTCAGGAGAGGCCTGGGCTGTGCAGAACACACATTTCTGGGGGGAAATTTGGGACTGGGACTGTGTTGGGATCACCTGGCAAGTAGTAACCAAGGCTCTGGAAGCCAAAGTGTGACTGGTGTGTTTCTAACCGGTTGCCGGGGTCAAAGTTTCTGGACCATAGCTGTGGATACGCACAGACGCTCAGCGTGTGACCTGCATGATGTTTGGCCATTTTAGAGGTGCCCAAGCTGGGAGCTATAGCAGCAAAGCATTGTGAGGCACCCCAGGTTTCAGAACAGGTGTGACACAGTTCCTCACTGGTCAGGACTGTACCCCAGAGAGTCATAGTGAGCTTTCTGTTTCTGAATTACCCTATTTTCATAAACCGTTTCTGATTCTGATTAAACTCTGCTGTTGTCCTAGATTCTTTATCTGAGAATATAGTCATATTCCCATCCCAGTCACATCATATTAGGGTCCCATGTCAGGAAAAAAACCCATAACTTTACATCCCTGTTTTATTGCAGTTCTTTCTTATTCAGTTCAAAGTTATTCAACCATCCCAACACCAAGCCAGTCATTATATTGCAAAAGTGATCACATCCCAAAGCTCTCATATTGCTTATACTGATCCTTTACATTCATTTTAAAACTGTTTTTAATGACATATTTAATAATGAATTTCATTAGCTATCAGAACTGTTGCCCCAATGTTATTGATCAGTTACTTCGATATTCTCAACCTTATCATTATTCATAGTGAGACTGAGAAACAAATATCAAATTTAATTGTGTTACTAGGCATCAGTCATAAACTTTATTCAACAGTTATTATTACTTATCAATTCACTTATAATTATGCTACACTCACAAAAAGTTAAGTATCTAGCAAACAGAAATGCAGCTTTCTCTGCTGTTTGTGTAGAGACAGATAACTGATGAAGAATATGGTAGAAAGAGTGAATATATTACTTGAATAAGTATATGCTACATGAATGGTTCTATTGACTGTTAGTGACACTAGTCTATATCTTGTTAAATGTGTTTACCCTTCAAGATAAAAATATTAAGTCTAATAGTCAGTTCTCTTTGCAAGGCCCTCGATTCAGTCTGCTTAAAGTTAAGCAGGTGCTTAACTATGTCCCTATTCAGAAAAACACATAAATGCATGCTTAAGTCCCATTGACTGTGCTTCGGTCAGATCATCTTTAGATTTATTGAGCAGGACCCTGATTCAGCAAGATTTTTAAGCACATTCCTAATTTTAAGCATGTGAATAGTCCCAGGTACTTCAACTTTAAGTTATGCATATGCTTAAATACCTCACTGAATACTTTCCTTGCTGAATAAGTATGGGCTTAACATGTGTTTAATGTTATACAAGTGCTTACGTACTAAGCAGAATCAGAGCTATATGAGCTTAATTGTGTATTTCCTAACTTTTGATGCTTTGATTATGTAGTTTGGATGAGTTTCATTAACTTCTTTCATGAAGCAGGTTTATGAAGAAATCTATTTGCTGATGTCATTTAAACTAGGCTTGCCAAAGAGCTTCAGAGGTTCTTTGTCTTTCATTACCATACTATATTTGATAATAAAAACATACCCATGGATTGGCTGATCTTTTTACAACCAACTGGATATAACCACTAGATAGTTATACAATTATTCATGTATCTTGGTATTGTTGTTTATGATCTGAAGTTTATCACACATGGTAGAATATGTTGTTAAATGTTTGGCTGCGGGTGTGTGTTCTCTCTGTGTGCTGTCCCAGCTCTGCGCGGGCAACTGGCACAGCAGATCTCAATTGAACTGACCACAAGATCCGTTAAGATACAAAGACATTAGGTCAGGTTTATTGTCAGCAAAAGACGGTATTGGTGCCCAATACTTGTTACAAGTACACTCAATATATATATGCCCGTGACAATGGACACAGCTCAGCTAGTGGTGGGACTTTTCACTATCCCCTAGGCTGACCAAAGGCTCTCCTTTTGAGACTCCATTTTATACACCAATACAGACAAATGACTTATTACCCCTCTGACATGGCTAGTTGCCACCTAATGGCAGGGCTAACTACCACCGCCTACCTTGTACATGTTGTTTTGTGTTCTCGTTATATTTTTAGGGCTTGTACTTAAGGTGACTAGATGTCCTGATTTTATAGGGACAGTCCTGATTCTGGGTTTTTTTTCTTCTATAGGCTTCTGTTACCCTCCACTCCCTGTCCCGATTTTTCACACTTGCTGTCTGGTCTCCCCAATTGTACTATACTTGGTATGGGGTGTTCTGGTACCGTTCTGGAAGTGTTTACACAAGGATCCTATATCTAGCACTTCTCAGGAATGTGGGCGTGTTGCAATACCAGCACTGTTGTTGCCAGGTTCTGTGAGCATGCACGCAGGCAGAGCTTGACTTTTGCCCACAGCCTGTTTTTGGTTTATATCAGCAATCTTGGCCACTACTTTAGTTCGTGCCTCAGGCCTCTATACCAGGTGTGACAAAGCTCCAAGTCTGTACTTGTGGGTCCTGCGCTTCCTGGCAGATTTAGGGGCCTCAGAAACTCATCTAGGCCCCAGAGTGACCTCCCTTTCTCAGAATAATTGGCAAGAGTCACCACCTAGTGAGTTACCTTCATCACAGGCCAGTATGGAAGATGGAAAAAGGGGGAGCCCAGGCCTGCCCTCTACTCCAGGCTCCAGCCCAGGGACCTAGTAGTATCAGCTAAGATGGCTGACCTTTTATCCACAAAACACAATACAATTCCCTGGGCTACTTCCCCACAGCAGTCCCCGCTTCTTCAAACTCCACTTCACCCTTACCTCAGGGCCTCCTTCCTTCAGTATGATATGTTGTCCACCACTCAGTCTCACCAACAGCACAACTTCCTCCCACAGCCACCTGACTAACTGGGAGGTTTTTATCTGGTTTCAGCCAGTCCCTGATTGGCTTCAGGTGTCCCAGTCAGGCTAGCTGTTTCTACTCCTTTCTAGAAGGTTCTTAATTGGCCCCAGGTGTCTTGATTGGCCTGGAATAGCCTTTGTTTGGCTATCCAGGGAACAGGGACCTGCACATCCCGAGACTAATATACCTGCCTTCCAGCACTCTCTTATATCCTTCTGTTCTGACTCCGTCACACAGGGCTTATATCTAGGCTCTCTTTCTGCTACAGCATATATTTCAAATAATTGTTACTAACCTATTGTAGCCAACAGCTAAACAAATAATGCAAAAAAAATTAATAAATTGGTGTTTGATTTCAAATTATCATCAGAAAACACTTGTAAAGTATTTACTCAGTAATATGAAACATGGGTAGTTACTGAGTTTCTGTTATAGCCTGGTATTAGAGGAGGTGTATCCATAATTTCCCAGTTAATTAAAATGGGAAAGTTTGGGTGGTTTTGATGTGCTGTGCTATGTTGTGAGAGATGTTTCCAATGGCAAACAAAATATATGCCAAGTTTTCTTCTTAAGTCAGTAACGCCTGCTATGTAGCTGTAGTTAGGCATCTGACAACTAAACTGTTAAGCAGACCAAGAAGTTAGCTTATTTTGAAATGATTACAGGCCATATAATAAGCCTTTCGTATGCTGCCAAAAGTGAAGGGACACATTAAAATACTTAGCCTAAGTGGCATTGTACTTGAAACTACTGGGAACAGGAGGAAAGATCATTTTGTAATATATTCTTCACCTTCACAAGTGGTGGCAAGCAGTTTGTTTCAGCATGTTTTAGATGTGTATATACTTGATATATATTATGTTAATAAAGCCAAGGAAAATTTAATAATCTGTGGCTCTTAACATTCTGACTTGCCATTATCCAGAATGCACATGGAAAATGGAAATCTCAATAATTCATAAATAATGGCTTGTACTCTGCAGAATTCAGAAAGAATAAGGGTAATGCTGCTACATAATGTGAGTTCCCTCTCTGAAGCAAATCCCTTTAGGAAGAACAAACCTTAATAAACAAGAAATGTCTGGAGCCACCAAACTCTTCTGTTACAGACAGACAACTCCCCTGTTATTTCTTTCCAGACTCATTTAATTGTTATGGTTTCTGTCTCTCTCCTCAGGCTCCTGTATCTCCCGAAAATATCTCATGCTCTTGTTGATTCACTTATTTTTCTTCTTTATGCTCTGTTATTTCGCATCAACTTGGATATCCATTCCCTAACTCTAAATATTGCCCCTCAATTCTGTTTCTCTAATTATATCTGTTTACTTATACTCCTTTCACCCCTTAGTCTGAGATGTCTTAATGCATTTGGAGAAACAATTTGTTGTTTTGCATGAGTGCATAAAATCTGCTTGAGAGTGACACAGAAGAGCTCCTCTTAAGAGGAGTAATGGAGCCCAGTAATTCTTTCCTTTAAAATACTTTCAACCATCCTACAATTAGAAATTAATATGTTCCTTTTATTGTTTGCTCATGACTCTGTAATCCAATGTAATCGGAGCTGTCTTCATGAAAGAGTATTTAAAATCAGAAACATGCTAAGTATACTGGACTGCAACTGTGTATTTTATTTCTAAATTTTACATATTCTTCTATGCATCACCTAGCTGTACATATTGTATCTAGGTATCTCTGCATTAGTATTTTGGTCGTCTTATTTAATCCTCTGTATTATAAGCTGAATAGCACAAACAACTAAGTAAAAATTGATCCTTTAGCTTAGGATCTAATGTTTTTCTGTCATTTTTAATATAGTGCCCAGTTCACAATATACTGCATACTTATAAAGCAATAAAACTATAACAAGTTACCAACCTCATTTATTTTGCTGCATAGTTTGTTTTGTAATTATAGAACGATGGTAGTCACTGAATGCTAATTTATGTTTCAATTTATGTGTTTTCTGTTTGGGGAAAGGTAAGAGCTTCTACTTGAAGTTTAATATTTAGTCATTCTCAAAAAATGTGTGACTTGGCGAAATTGTCTGCAGTCATTTGAACTATGCAGAAGCAGGAGAGTGTTTTTGCTAAATTGTTTTGTTTCTCAAATGTTGAGCTTATTATCCATTATTTATAAAGCTGTTTCTTACTAAGAGGTATATAAGCTTAATATTTCTGGCACGAGGACATGATTTTAATAGAAGTATTTTTCTAAACATACAGGACACTGTTTTTGTCATCCTTAAAACTAAAATGGGTTCTACTGGGATGAAATTTCCTTGACTTCAAATCAGGGAGCTGTGTGCTAGGTGGTTTAATGTTCACTCTTGCACTCCCCAGGCCCAAGTGCTGATCTGTGCCATGTTAAAGCAGTCAGCTGGCTGCTCTAACTTCTGCCAGACTGCAGTGGTTGGAAGGCAGGAAAGATTCAGGCTGTGGTCAGAAGGGGCGGACGATTGGTGTTGCACATGACCATCCAAGCCGCACCACCTTTCCTTCAATTACACCTGTTTTTCCACTGTTAATAGGGAGATGAATGGCATAAATACCCGTGTTGGCTGTATAATGAATGCCTTCAAACATAGCCCTTGTTCTTTCCTGACCACAAGGACTGCTCCGGTGTTACCCTCCTACCAATGCCAACTTCCCCAGGAGTATTGGGAGGACCTGGGCATGGATCATTAGCATAGGCTATTGCTATTGATTAATGCTACAGTTGAATCTCAAATTAGTAATGATCAGTGTGAGTTGCTCAAGCAGTGTTAGCATATAACCATTACAGGCAGTAACTCTGGCGGATTTGAAAGGGAATTATTTCAAAAGAATGATTTACATACAAACATCCCTGGCAGAATTGTGGATGCTCAGGACATCTAAAAATCAGGCCAATACAATATCTCTTATCTGTTTTCTAATAGGTGTTTTGTGAGACTTACTGTTTCTAAAGCACGTTGAGCTCCTCACACAAAAGATGCTGTCAAAACAGAATGAACATGGTCTATTAAAATTGCCATTCAAGAAGAGTTCATCCTTGTGGAACAATGACCTAGATACTACCAAGGTCAATTACAGTTCAGGTCACCTCTCAAGTAATTTAAGCTATCTAAACTTGTCCAGCAGTTACTGTGTACTGATTTATTTTTTTGTCCTGAATCATCAGTTTCAATGGTGCCAGTTCTGCACTGGCATAACTTGTCTTTATAGAAAAGGAGTTTTTTCTAGTGCACATGGAGTAACCTGTATTAAATTCCAGCAGCATCTAATTGCAGGAGGGCAAGCTTGCTCCCTGGAGCTTTTCTAAAAGAGGATGTGCCAAAGTGTTGAAACTTGCTTGCAAATACCAGCCATTAGATCTGTCAACACACATTGTGCATCGGAGATGTAGCTGTATGATGACACCACAGACATGGGACAGTGAAATCACTGACAAAGTGGATCATAGTCGTTTCGCAACAGTAAAGTGATCACACATTAACTACACCTAGTGTCTTTCTAACTGTGTATGCATTCATGCAGAAAAGGCCTAATCCAGCACTCATCAGAGCCAATAGTCATGTTGCCATTGGCTTTAATGTCTGCAGGATTAGGCTACCAAAGCTATTCATTAATGTACACTTATTTAGGGCCTAATTCTTTGAGGTGCTGAGCACCCTAAGCTTGTGTTACCTTCAGAGTGGAATGAAACATTTCAACACCTACCACTTTGTGAATACATTGTTATGCTTTACATACACAATAGGCAACCATGTACATTAATCTTAATGACTGTGGGAAAATATCAGCACAAGAAAGAACAAACATAAAGCATCCAAGAGAGAACAGAGTGAGTCTCTTCTATAATGTGTTGCATCTCATCTGAATCCAGATGGCAGCTGCCATCTTCACACAGCAATCTCCTTGACATTTTGAGGTGCAGAAAAAAGATTCTACTAGTTATATAACTACATGCATTACGTGCATCATAGCACAACTAAAATTAATATATACTGAAATAGCTTTATTAGAGCAACCCGAGTTTCTTTGTGAATGATTTAAGTCTGTTCCTCTCTCTGAGTCTGCATAATATTTGCTCAGGTTATGTATTCATGAGCTCTTGGCACAAGTGAATTATGAAAGTTAATTCTCACAAGTGGGGTTAATATCCTATTTTACCTCTGTATGATCATCCAGTACCCTTTGTATTCCATGACTCATTTAACTTCAAGAATTGAAATTGTTTTTCAAAATGTCAGTGAAAGAGTAGCAATTATAGCAGCCTAGACTTTGTTTGGTTTTCCTACTGTATGTGCTATTTTGGACATTAGGCAGAGTAATTGTATCACTGCGATAATTTATTTATTGACTTTTACTATACAAAGGGTTTACAAAGTATAGATATTAATTACATGGAAGATTTAAAAATCAGGAAGTTAAACTGTGCATCCATAAGTCTTTTAATAACAAAATTTAGGGGTCAGAGCTTTGCTAAATTTGCCTTCAAAGTTTGTGGTCTGCACTGTTGAAATATTTAGCTACTGGCCAGTCTGTTCCTTAGCCAATGTTAACCAATCTATCGGTGCTGAGATATGGAAGTCTGGATCTCATTCTTGTTTTGTTTAGTTGAGTATTTGCTATCATGAAGAAATTACCACTGCTTAATGTGGCTCACATAAATAGTTCTCTATGAGGGCCTTCTCTTATTTAGGGCCTAATTCTTTGAGATGCTGAGCACCCTAAGCTTGTGTTACCTTCAGAGTGGAATGAAACATTTCAACACCTACCACTTTGTGAATACATTGTTATGCTTTACATACACAATGGGCTCTATGTTTTTTGCTGCCCCAAGCACGGCAGTCAGGCGGCCTTTGGTGGCACACCTGCGCAAGGTCCGCTGGTCCCTCCAATTCAGCCGCATTTCTGTGGGAAGTCCACCAATACCTGGATACCTGAAATGTCACCGAATCCACGAGACCAGCGGACCTACCACAGAAACACTGCTGAAGGCTGCCTGACAGCAACCAGCAGGCCGCCCCCTGCGGCTTGCTGCCCCAGGTATGTGCTTGCTGTGTTGGTGCCTGGAGCCGGTCCTGGTGATTAATATCCAAATATTACTTTCTCTTTATGGTTGCACCTTAACTGTGTAATTCTCTATGGATCCTCTTTCTAAAACATATGTTATATAATTTATTGCATATAGGAATTCCTATTAAACACATGCACAACACAAGAGAATTGATTAAATTCTCCCAATTCACCAAAGTCCTCTTTAACCATGTAAATTACCTGATTTTATAATGTCACATTGATAAACTGAGCTATCCAATTGAAAAAGGCATGCCACACAGAAAATTCAAGAGGAGAAGAAAAATGAATGAATGAGCTCCAACTGCTAGTCACAAAGGAAATACTTCAGAAACTTCACTGAATAAGTTTTCATTATGAAATGTTACTCAGCATTTATACATTTCATATTATTTCGTGAAAGTTACTACCTGACTATTCAAGGGATTGATTACTTTATCCAGTTAAATCAATTTTGGAACCAAAAAACAATTTCAAACAGGCCTACAAGTTACCTTGCCTGGATAAAGATTCCATAAGCAAATAATTATCAGCTACTTTGTAATCCACACTAGAGTTTGGAGAATAGTGTAAAAGCAATTTCCACTAACATTAATATACATTTTTAAATTATTTTGCTTTGACAAAGCTCCTTTTGTGTTCGCTTTGTACAAATACTAGCAAATGAATTTACTGGCAAGAATGTTTGCCAAAAAGGAAATGTTAAATAAATGACGTAGAATATTCATGGTAAATGAAATTAAAATTTAAGAATATGCTCACTAGAAATCTGACTGTAAGGGCCATCCTCATCCAATCCATCAAATTCAGTGAGAGAACAAGGGCCTTGAATTTGATGTGGTAACAACGTAGTGGAGAGGCCTGAAAGATGGTTTGAGCTGCTACCTTTCTGAACAGCATTCACATGATACTGAATGAATCTTCTGCCATAGAACAACAGGGGTCAGTGATAGTGCAAGACAGGTAAAATTTAATAAGTTACATGCACGACTAAACTAAGCGGAGCCCTTCATGACTTCTCAAGGGTGGTGGTGGGAGGACCCAGAAGCTTTTGTCAGTGTAATGAATGCATGCAAACATAGCCCTTGTTCTTTCCTGACCACAAGGACTGCTCCAGTGTTGTTCTATTACCAGTGCCAACTTCCCCAGAGACACTGGGAGGAGCTGCTCCTAATATACATTCCTCTTATCATTTGAGCTAAGAGAAACTCTCCTTTATCTATAATAGTATTAAAGTTTCTCTTCTCTGTGATGGAGTGACTAGTCAGAAGACAACATGGTCAGTGCATCTCCAGTAGAGAGCAGAGTTACAAATATACAGCACCCCGTCAACTATACATCCTATTTCCTTCCACCTCCAAACAGATATTGGCAATATTCATTATGCTCCTCCATCCTCCTCCCCTTCATTACGTAGAAGTAGGCAACAAAGATTACAGCTGATGACCGTCATGTTCTGGACATGAGTGAGCCTCCATTTTGTTTAATGTCATCAAAGTTATTTTAATTTTAAACTTATTTTTTACAATGTCAGACTCAATATCATCAGAACCCCATCATACCTTTCCACAGCAGGTCTGCAGCTATTGCTGAATAACACAGTGGTCATGTGTGTCACTTCTGATAATTTAAGTCTGACATTAGAAAGATTAATTTACAATGAAAATGACCCTCAGGGAACCAGTCCAGACACAGAATGATTCATAGTTGAAAAATTGGCTCTCTCATTGTTTCAGAAGTTCTAATTAACTTTTCCAGCCATCAACGGTAGTGGAAATAGATATATGGGGGACATCCCATTCATTTCAGCAGGATGGCCACAGGAAACCAGGAAGTCCCTCTTCCTATTCTGTGGTAGTATAATGTAACATTTGGTATGATGACTAGCAGGAGACAAACTAAACCCATAGCTAAGCCTGGGCAGAGCTTACAAAATTTATATTTGCAGCTGGTTCTCTTCCTGTGTAGGTATAGCAGTGAAGGGCAAAGGATGTAGGTAAGCACTATTTTTCTAGTACAGAATTAAGCCTGCTAAATGCAAGGAAGCAGATTTTAAGCTGGTGTAAATTATCATAGCTCCCTTGACTTGCTGTGATGATTTACATCAACTGAGGATCTGTCCAATCCGTTTTTCTAAACTTTTTATACAGGAGACTAATAGGTGACTTGAGCCCCAGTCCAGAATTGACCACAGTAGTCCTAGTGGTGCTGCTGCTGCAGCTTTTTTAGTAAGTTCACGGGAGGGATTTGCAATTTAGGGTATAATTTTTCAAGTGAGCCTATGGCTAGGTCTGCTCTAGAAACCTTTATGTAAGCTCATCATAGATGCCTGATCCAGCAGGCAAGATCTGAACATACATACCAAATCAGTCTCAGAGGTGGAAGAATGCCTATCTTCTCCAACTTTGTGCATATTTCTGGGGCTTAGAAGTCCAGATGCCTGGAATGGGGTGGGAGTGCGTGTGTTCTGAAGCAATAACATAGGTATCTGGGGAAGTCTTACTGCACAAATGTAGACAGCAAGTGGTTTTAGGTCCCCACAGCATTTTCGGGCAGCTGAGCAGGGATTTTGTGAATCTCAGTGGGGATGATTCTGGCAGTTGAGCACCTAATGTGTGAGTTAGGTGCCTAAATCCTTGTGTAAACCCAGCCCTTAGATGCTCAAATTCAGTGGTCACTTTGAAAATGTTCCTGAGGCTCTCTTGAAAATCCCAGCTAAGGAGGTTGTTTACTATTTGCCAACAGTGAATCTGGCACTCTACAAAAATATAAGATGATGTGGTCCTTACCCCAAAGAGCTATTATCCAAGTCATAGAATCATAGAATGTCAGATTGGAAGGGACCCCAAGAGGTCATCTAGTCCAACCCCGTGCTCAAAGTGGGACCAATCCCCAAATAATTCATCCCAGCCAGGGCTTTGTCAAGCCTGACCTTAAAAACCTCCAAGGAAGGAGAATCCACCACCTCTCTAGGTAACCCATTCCAGTGCTTCACCACCCTCTTAGTGAAGAAGTTTTTCCTAATATCCAACCTAAACCTTCCCCACTGCAACTTGAGACCATTACTCCTTGTTCTGTCATCTAGTACCACTGAGAACAGTCTAGATCCATCCTCTTTGGTAGTTAAAAGCAGCTGTCAAATACCCCCTGATTCTTCTCTTCTGCAGACTAAATAATTCTAGTTCCCTCAGTCTGGAGTGTTGACCAGATCTTAATAGATGGCCCATAGACAATCTCCCCTCCAAGCACAATCACATAACTCTGGGTGACCTGCTGCTCCATTTGCTTAATGCAACTGGAGTTAGCTAGACCATCATCACGGTTGCGTCAGAATTTTCTGTTTTGGGGCATCTGACATTTTTATGAATGCTTTGTTGTAAACATGCCAAGGGGGATTTGGGCCAAATTTCAGCCACTTGTTAATGTGTGTGGAATGATCTCCAGGGTGTATTTGGTGTTTGCATGTTGTGGGTTTCTTAGGAAATTTGGAAAACCAGAACACTGGGAAATTCCAGTTTGGGATTTTTTGTTTTGTTTTATCTGTTTTTTCCCATATAGTGCCCATTTGCTGCCCCCTGCTTCTGTCTGAGCAGTACCACTGTGATGTCAGAGAGAATCAGCTGCTCATCATTCTCTCTCTTCAGTCCATTTGCATATGGATTTCCACATTGGAGATGATATTTGTACACAGTTGGATTTTTCTACATTTGACTGTTGACCTTGGGCTCTAAAACTCTAAACACTTTTTGACTCTCCCTCTCCCTGAAAGCTGCCATGGATATTGAGGTCAGCTAGAGTACTCAGGTTAGCAATCCCTAGATTTAAATGTCAAGGGGTTGCTAGAAGAGGACCTTCTAACACTGGAATTTATTCTCTGAAATCTACCAACAGAGTCTAGCTCTGTTTGTCTATCTTGTGTTTTACTAAGTGCCTATTACTGAGTTCTCTAAGTGCCACACAATTAAAGATAGTGCTGAGTGTGCACCATGCACTAGTGACCTCATAGCCTACCTTGTTCCTGCTGCATATGTTTGGCTCATCCTTCTCCCTGCTCCTTCTTTTCATCTTGCTAGTAGGCTTTCGAGTGCAGGGTTAATCAGCAAGGTGCTCAGAATGGATCCCAGAGCTGGGGAGCCATTCCCACTGAGGCGCCTACTGCTGTTAACAACAGTGTGGCTTAACTGACAGGATTCCTTTTTCTTTGGAGTAGACAGTAAAACTCTGCTTGTAATATTCATGACTACAAGTTTCCTGATGGCTCTTGATTGGAAACTTGGCACTGCTGAAATTGGAGGACAGACTACTCTTGTGTGCTGCACTTCAAACAGCCACAGAACGGCTTCTCTGGAAAGAGAATTCAGTAACATGTGTCAGATCCATCTGCACATGTAAAATATAAAAACGCTCTTACTGAAATGTAAATACCAAAATGTGATAACAAAGGGAAAGACATGGAGACTGGTATTCTTTAAACTATTTCCTTTGAGCAAGCCAAAGAATACAACCATAACTCCCCTCACTTTATCGGTCAATCTCTGGAATAAATCCCTCTGAGATCCTGGTCAGTTAAAAGAAGCTATGGGTGGCTCTTTGTGAAATTCTCAAAACATTGCTTGGGCTAGTAGTGCCCATCAGTCCAGACCTACCCTTGTGGGGCATCACTAGAACAGGAGAGACCTTCATGAGTCCCTCTACAGATGAGTGAAGAAGGGATTCTTCGCACTGCCAGTCAGGGCCCAGGCTGGGATGTAAGGTTGCATCTTCTGACCTGTGTCTTAGGCTTTGTCTACACCACGCAGCTTACAGTGGCACAGCTGTTCCACTAAAGCCCGGCCGTTGTAAAGCAAGTGGTGCTAGCTGCTCTTTGTTGCCAGGAGAGAGCTCTCCTTCTGCAAAATAAAGCTAACACCAGCAAGGCGCTGTAGCTTCATTAGCGGGAGAGTGTCTCCAGCTGACTAAGTGCTGTGTATACAAGTTTTAACAACAAAAGTGCAGTGTAGACATAGCCTTTAGCTAGGGTGACCAGATGTCCCAATTTTATAGAGATAGTCCCGATTTTGGGGGCTTTTTCTTATATAGGCTTCTATGACCCCTAACCCACTGTCCTGATTTTTCATATTTGCTGTCTGGTCACCCTCCTTTAAGCTGCCATGGCTCTGCTCCTAGTGCCTCTCTGGCTCCTGCGTGCCTCTCTAGTTCCCCTCAATGAGCCCCTGGATTGGACCTCTAAGCTCATTTGCCCATAGAGTCCTTATTAACACAAATAATGAAGTTCTACAGGCATATGTGTTCTCTAAATGCCTTTCTCTGCAGAACTGTGCCTTTGTCAGTTGTGTGTTCTCAGTGTTGCGGGTACCAGTAGTAACTTAGGGCCAGATTTCCAAAGGTATTAAGGAACCCAAAGATGTAGACAGGTGACCCGTGGGACTTTCAAAAGCATCTCACTGCCTAACTCTATTGTAATAGATTATGGAGTTGCTGTAGGAGACTTTGGTATTTGGTGGCCTTTAAATGTTCCACTGTCAAAGTAGCTGCTATTGATGGGGAGAGTGGAAACTGGAAACCTCAACAGCAAGAACAATGCAGTTAATTGGAGCAGAGATATTAATTGACAATGTAGTAAGCAACAGAGCAAATGAATACCATGGGCCATTTGTCATCAACCAGATACATAGTCACATTTCCCTGCAGCTGTGTTAAAGGGGACAATAGCTCCATGACAACATGTCTATCAATATCAAGAAGACTCCCTAATTTAATGACAAGTGAGATGATAGCTGTCTCTAGGGAGAAAAATCATAGTTACCTACTAAAGCACCATCCATTGAGCAGAGTGTGCTGTTCACTATATCGGGTGATGCTGGTAGCATTGTTACTGACAGGAAACCCTTGCAAAGCATGTGCAGTGTTAAGCATCTCACTTGCTTAAAACGAATCAGGCAATCTTCCTGGATGATGTAGTACATCTATTCCTTTAATTTACCCATCAGAGGTTGAGCTGGTGGAGACGAGGCAGTGAGGTGGGATACTACTATTTCCTCTGTGTTCTAATTTAGGGGTTTTATGCCTTTCTCTTGGGGGACTGAGGGGAAATCTGGTTAACTGGCAAGTGCAAAATCCAACACCTGTGCTGCTAGATACTGTCTGAACAGCAAGCAGCATGTGTGCCTCTCTGACTGGTGAGCCATCTGCAGTATGTCACATGTCATTTGCACTCCTTAGGATGGAGGAGGAAGGCATCCATTTGAAAAAAGGTCCAGAGCAACAGTGCAATTAAGAGAGGGTGTTTTTTTTTTCATCTATGCAATTTTTAAGTTCCATTTCTTGTATTCCTTCTTCCTGCCAGGAATGGGAAAGATGAATCTTGATGCAATGAATATTCCAGAGGTTATACCCAGGCAGTAATTTTCTGATGAATAATTTAGGCATGATTTACAATTTTGTTTAGTTAAACCAGAATTTGAGGACTTCAGTAGCTCAGACATAGGTTAGGGGTTTACTATATGAGTGGGTGGGTGAGATTCTGTGGCCTGCCTTGTGCAGGAGGTCAGACTAGATGATCATAATGGTCCCTTCTGACCTTAAAGTCTGAGTCTAAATGGATAATATTTTATTATTCATAAAGTACTATACAAAGTGAGGAGTGAGTATTTCAGCTTTAAAGATTGTTGGAGAGTTATTGTTAGTGAGTCGAAATTGTTTTGGGGTTGACAAATAATGAATAGCATTCTTTCACTGAATTTGTATGGGTGCAAATGGGTGAAAAACCAAGCAAAAAAAGAATTGTTTTATTTATTGGTAATTTTGACTCGTTTCAGCAAATGTTTTCTGGGAACCATTTTAACTTGCTTAATTTGTCTCTGTATAATGGGAAGCAGATACTGATCAGGCTGTTAATTGAGGCTAAGTTCTTTAATGAGTTTCAATAGTTCTAGTCATTATTGCTGATACAGTACACTGAACGCTGGGAGTTGGGATTTGAACATTATTGGTACATAAAACCTGAACAACTGCACAGTTTCTGTACAGTGAATTTGCTAGTTGTCTACCTCTTCCCTCCTATGTGTACATGGGAAGATGCAAAATAATAGCTACACATGACATAAAATTTAAAAATGCACAGAAGCTATTTTATTGGTTTGTGTTTTATTGTGTGTGTTGTGTGTGTGTGTGTGAATCACATAATGACACCTTCTAAATAGGACATAAAGGATAATGAATGGCCCTGTAGTCACTCTGCTGTTGTAATTCACTTACAGGGCTCTGCTGACACTGAACCACAGGAAATAAATGGTAGCAGATCCCTAAATGTGAATTAAAGCAATGTGTTAATTTAGGGTCACCTTGCGTCTTTAATGTATTTGTTTTATTGTAAATGCCGATAAACAACAAAAGCTTATCATGTAACAAGTACGATGCACATAACAAGAGCTACAATACGTGCAACTCATCATATGTAGAATATGTGTATAACCTTTCTTTTTTATGGTAGGTATAGTTGATATTATATAATACCATATGTATATAATACACACTGGCTACATGATATTTGTAGGATCAGTTGTAGAAAAATGTGGTATATTGCATGTATTTTGCAACTGTAACCTTTTTGCCTGAAATATACCCATAAATTCATTTCAGCTGTGACTATTTCTAGCATTCCAAATATCTGATCAACTTTCAAACAGGCATCACTTTATTTATTTATTGACTTATTTAGTTACTTTTAAAAAAAAAAAAAACTTGTCACAAAAATGAGTCCTCCTTTTAAATCAGTGGTGGAATTTCCCTCCCCAAATTATACTGGTCCGAAGTTCAGAGTTAAGATTATTTTTTTCTTGGACAGGTGACACTTCACAGCCTGATATTTCATGAAACATACTGGCCAGAAACTCTTGCTTTATAATATGCAGCAGCTGTGAATCCATCCTCACTCTATTATAAGTGAACCATCCTATCCTGCAATGAGACATCAGACTTTAAATTCATGACTCTTGAATCTCAGGAAGGAAAAACTTTATTTTTCTATCATTAAAAGAGGTTTTTAAAATGAACTAGTCCTAATGTTTCTCCTTT
The DNA here is from genome assembly GCA_007922305.1 of Dermatemys mawii. Lineage (NCBI taxonomy): Eukaryota > Metazoa > Chordata > Testudines > Dermatemydidae > Dermatemys > Dermatemys mawii. Next base: position 29,312,421 of record ML677352.1, read on the forward strand.
CACAGGTCTGTTCCATTGGGTTCATGGTTCAGGTACTAAGACAGCTCAGCTTTATAGGCAGAGGAATACAACAATTTAGTACTGATGAAATGTTTCAAAGCTCTATAATTTTAAAAAATGATATATAGTGCTGTAAACATACCAGGCCACATTCTGGTCATATTTATACCTAGTGACTTTTAGTCTCGCTCACTTTAATAGAATTATGGTAGTTATGAGTCAAGGTAAAATGCCCTATATTGGCAAAAGTTTGAGATGGTCAGGCACTATAGATGCCAAATCACATGTAGTATAAACACTGTTTGTCTATGCCTCAAACACACATACCCTTCCACTCTTTTATAGTTTTAGTTTTAATAACATTTATTGTGAGATTTGGAGGACTTTGTACATAACATTAGAAGTGGATGAGAAATGGATTTTTCATTTCATGGGAAATTCTGTGATTTTTTATCTTTTTCTATTCTAAAATGGAATGAAAACACAACTTAGAAATTTCCCACAAGACAAAAGTTTAAAACCTTTCTGTTTTACTAAAACTGAAACAGTTTGTTCCCATTTTTTACCTTTATAAACAGTTCTTATATTAAAAACAATGAAATGACTTTCAAAACAACTTTTCAAAATGAAAATGGAAACATTCCATTCCAATGTTGAAACAGTACACTTTGACATTTTCTTAACCAAAATTTTGTCAATTGACACATTTTCCAGCACACTTCGATTTTGATAAAAATGATGTTTTTTCAATGAAAAACTATTTCAGCAAAATTTTCTGACCACCTCCATAGAGCATCCTCAGGGTATAGAGCATGTAGGCAAACTCTGCTCAGATACAGTTCCATGCACTAATCTTTCAAGATCTTGAAATGTTATTCTTCATTTTTTAGAGTACTGACAGTGTGCAGGATAGTGAGGACCTCTAGGGCCCAAATCATCCTTTTCAGTATATCATTAACCCCCGTTAAAATTAATTGTATTTAGAAACAACGAAGCTTTGGGAGTTGTTTATATCTTGCAAGAAGAGAAATACATCACTGGGTTCCATTCTTAACTCTGTCACTAAATATGCCTCAGTTTCCTTACTTGTAGAATAATCATAATAATATTTACATCTTCCTTACAGGCTGAATGAATTAATGTTCCTCAAGCCAAGATGAAAGCTATGATAGAAATGCAAATTGTTATTATGAGAGAAAGTGTCGCAGTCCATGCCCCAAGGTTTTTATAATCTAAACCTGTTATTTGAAAGTGCCATCACACAAAGCCATGCCAGTAAACCTCAATTATCAGGTTGCTTTCTGGAGACATTTACAGCCTTGCCCTCCTTCTTGGTATATTTCTAAGTGTTTATTTTTAAGTTTCAGTGAACAAGCCCTAGCAAGCACCAAAAGAACTTTTGCCCCTTACTGTGAAATAATGGAAGTTTTTTTGCCCCATTGTACTATTTTATGACCACATAAAACTTCCTGACATTTATAGAAACATGTGTCATGAAGCAAACGGCTTGTTAGTTTTTATTTTAATAGACACAGTCATACATAAATAATATTATATCTTTGTCATAAGTTTGTGAATTATAAAAAGATGTTATATGCTATTGCCCATCCTTGGAGCCGGAAATACCTCTGGAGAGAGTAATTGAGAAAGCAGGTACACTTGTCTGATTTGGAGTTCATTACAGTCCTTAAATGTCCTGTATCACAAATGGATGTAAAAGCATGTGATAGGGTGTACCAGAAATTCTTTGCCCCTGTCATAGGCCTCACAATCTTCACACACCCTGACCTAAGAAGACTGCGCAACTAGAAGGGAAGAGCAGCAAGTTCTAAACTCCAGGGTTTGCTGAAAGAGGTCTTATCATTATCAACTGCAGGCAGAACTGGTGAGTTTTTTCCACTGGCATCTAGAAAGGCCAGGAGCAGATGGAGGCAAATCAGGGTCCAGCAAAGCTTGATAAAAAGGCCTGGTTGCTTTCTGTAGGGGCCAATCCTGGCTGAAGACAGGGAAGAAGGCTTTCCCTGTCCTATCCCAAGTAAGACCCATCTTCTACCTTGACAATATTAGCTTTGGATCTCCACGAACAGACTAGTATTTGTATTATGGATCTTAGCACCAGGTGGCCATTTTGAATTGAGATTTAATTTTCTGTTAAGCTCTGGGCTGAAAGCTGGAGGACTAGGCAACAGAGGCAGCAGATCATTGTGGAACCAGGACTTAAGGAGGGCATGCTAGAGAGGGAGAGTCCCTGCAATGCTGTGTCACGATTGGGGGTCTGTGGTGGTGAATGCGCATTGTAACAGGATGTGAGGAGGGAGAACAGTTTAGTGGCTACAACAGTGGCAGTCTGTGTAAATTTTAACAAGTCACTCAACTTCTTTGCTTCTCTGTGTAAGCATCTGTAAAAATGGGTCCAGTAATTCTTACTGTGTCCGTGTTACAGGGACGGTGTGAGACGTACAGTTATTCTGACGTGTGTTATGAACCACTGCTGAGACATGCTAGAAATGTATTATTGAATATTTAACACTTGGAAGCATCAGAACTTGTTTATCCAGATGCTCAGACTTTTGAGATTCACCCATCAGTATTAATGACCTCAGTTAAATTTTGGGCAAGACAGGAAGCATGCAAAAGCAAAGACATTTGGATACTAGCCATTGGCTCTAATGGCTAATGTAATGGATAGACACATAGGTAGACAGAAATAAGTAAAAAAGGGATGTCCCCAGCACTCAAAAGCTGAATTTTTCCTCTCATTTGAAAGACTGTACAGCCAACCCCAAGAGTGCTCCATAGCACCACACAGGGGCTGTCAGGATTACCTCCCCACTCTGAACTCTAGGGTACAGATGTGGGGACCCGCATGAAAAAAGAAATAACCCCCCAAGCTTATTTTACCAGCTTGGGTTAAAATGTTTTTCCCCAGAACACAAACTTCTCCTGTGTCTGGACCTCGTATGCTGCCACCATCAAGTGAGAATGTCTCAAAAAACTATTGGACATAGGCCACTTGAAGCCCCTCTTTCTCTTTCCACAAAACCCCCAAACTTATTCCCTCCCTGGGAAGCTTGAGAGAAAAGCCTCGCCTGATCCTGCGAGACGTGCCCGATCCAAAACCAGGATCTTACACCATGGAAAACAAGCAGTCAGATACTTAAAAGAAAGATTTTAATAAAAGAAAGAAAAAGAAAGGAATAAATCCCTTATAACCATCAACAGAACAGCATCTACAATAATCAGTAAAGAGTTAAAGACAACCCCCTCCCCGAATTTCTCTTCCTGCTGAAGCTTTACAGTATTAGAGAAACACAGAGATAAATTTCTACCAACTGAAGAGTTTTGCAAGTGATAAAAAGAAGGTAAACTTACTCACCACCTTACTTGACAGAAAGTTGATAGTTATAGTAAAAGAAATAGGTGTGGTTCATCCCATAGCCGAGTTGAACAGACAAGAGACCCAAAGAGAAACTGAAACTCAAAATCCTTTGTCTCCTGATGAATTTCTCATTGGTCAGTTGTTCACCTGTCAGGTTACCTTTAGCTTAACCCCTTACAGGTAAACAGTAATTCTAGGCTACTTTATACTTATGACAGGGGCACTGGTTGAGTACCCATAAAATTCCCTCAGTTCCTGCAGGTTGCTTTCTGCTCTGCAGGGTGTATTGCACAAGTAGCACCAAAGACCTGGCTAAAGACACTCCCTTCTTATAGAACAGTAGGAATTTTAAGGCTCTAGGACTAAAGGGAGAGGATTCAGTTTCTTTTGTCAGAGACAGCTATTAAGTAGTTGTTTGACATGATGAGATGGTTAATTATGAGTGCTCTGCATTATAGTGAAACCTGTACTTATGGCCACCTGCTATCTGCAGTCACCAGTGTTAATAATTGGGGAAATCTCAGTCCTCATGAAATTTCCTATGTTTTACATAACACTTCACTCTCTGATAGGCAGCCACCTGCCTAACACACTTCTGGCCACCTGTAGACCTGTCCAGCTGTGTAAATTGCATTGCAATCAACCTGCTAAGGCAGCTGGAAAGGGAAGCCACTTTGAGATTGTGAATTATTTTGTAACACGTTTTAAATTCTTTGACTTTTAAATTGCAAACAGAGTCATTTTATTTGACCTTTCAAATATTTTGTTATAAAACTTCGGAAGTGCTTTAGCAATTCATATGCGAATAGTCTGCATGGTGTATTTGTAGTACGTGACCACCTGTTTCAATGGCCAAAAAACCTGGAGTCCCTATGGTGTCCATTATTAAAATGTTTCACTGTAATCCATTAATGGCATCTCTGGCCAAATTCCCAGAAGATATGTCTCTGGGGTTACATACAATGACAAGCTTATGATTTCAAAAATGTATGTTCCAAGCATTCCACAGGCAGTCTATACTTTGGTGCGAAACCAGCATCTGTGCTAGTATGAACTTTTCTCTTGGCAGCTTATCCAGCACAAGTGATTAGTTGGTCACTACATTATTCAGCTTCATTGGGTTGTACAATCTGAACACTATTTCCTACAGGCATTCTTGAGCTCTGAAATGAGGGGTATATTATCTATATTTCCTGATCTGCTGCATAAGGTCTCACGGAGTTCATGTGAGTTCCTGATCCCACAGACCACGTAAGCATGTACTTAACTTTAACCATTTGAGTAACTGCACTGATGCTAAAGGGACTAAATATTTTGCTGGATGAAGGTCCCACTTCCCCCTCACAATCTTGGAAGCAATCACAGGGACAAAGTTTTGGTTTGATCAGATTTGAAAGTTTACTTTTTGTCTCTACTTCATTTGATTATAACTTTTATTTCACTGGGCTCTCCAGTATAGATCTGGATATATTCATACTGTCTTCATGACACTTAAAACAAGAAAATTGCATTTGGTGTCTGCATGCTTATATACAGGAGTTGACCCCACCACTTTAAAAATATGCAGCCGACCATATAAGTTTACTTTTTGCCTATCTGGATGAAAATATGCAGTTTCATGGCTAATTTTATTGAAAATAATGTTTCTGAATACACACAATAGTTAAATGATGACTATTTATTTTCAAAACCTGGACATGTAAGACATTTTAAAATGCAAGCTCATCACAGTTTTCTCTATAAACGCTTCATCCATTTCCTAAGGCTAACTTGACCCTGACTGAAATGCAAAACAAAAACAACTTTTCCAGGCATCATATGACACCGGTTCCAATATGTTGGTGATACTACTGAAACTGAGCATAAGAGACAAGCAATGTGCATGCAAAATGGATGTTGTACTTACTGACCTTCAGTCATCAAAAGCTTATTACAAGACGGCTCTTCCAAGCACTGGAGGTTCACAAACTGTACAATTGGGTGACAACTGCTGCCAGGAAATCTGACTCCTTTGGAAGAAATCTGAACTCATTTTGAAAAGTAAAATGTTGCTTAAGGTGGCTTTAAATATTTGATACCTGTGGAATTACACTGTACTCTGCACTGCTGGCTGATCAGTTGCTAGGTGAAATTCAAGGTACTAGCTACTCTTCACAGAAATCAGAATGAACAATTGCTTTACAGACAACCTCACTGCATCCACCTTACCACACTCCCCCAGATCCTATGGGCAGGTGGTGATCTCAGTTATATTGATGTAAATCTGGAGTAACTCCACTGAACAGAGTTAATCTGATGTAGGTGATATCAGACTCAGATCCTCTGAAATCAGTATTCCAACACTGATTCTTTTGAGTACTGGTTGTAGGGTGATCTCAGTGGCAGGCCCACATTTTCTAAAATCTCTTCCCAGCATGAAATTTGACAAGGGAAGCAAAATGCTCCTTTTTGGCCATATCTTCTCTGCAGATTAAGGCCTGGTTTCTATGATGACTGGTAAATCTGGGGAGCAGAGGAAGATGATGTTTTGTCTCTCTAACTAAATCTTGAATGTCTCGATTTATATTTATAAGGTGCTCAGAAACCAGTAAATTAGGATAAAGCCTTTTGATGCCCACAAACTTTGATTGGAAGTGCTAGGTTAAATCGCTGCTCTAAATACTATGAAACTATAGGAACTGTGTCAGACTTGTATATTGCTCATTAAGATGCAAAATTTTTCAATGACTAATAATCGCTATTTTAAATTAATATACAAATAGCCTGGAACCCTTTTATTGGAGGCCAGATCATGAAGTCTTTATTCAGTCCTTACAAATTCACTGTAAAATGTATTTTAATATGTATACTCAAAACCACTACCCTGTGGTCAATTTTTAAAATCTTAGCCTATAGTATCTGGACCTTTAAGAAGATCTCAGTTTACACATGTATCAAACACTCCATCCACAAGCCGATATGCTGTGTGATTACAATATTTTGTCAGTACACACAGATGTGTAGAAAACTCACACAAGGGGAGAAAAGGGGATGGTGGTTCTTAATCTACCATAAAAGCCCACCCAAAGAACTTCACCACAATCACACTGACTGTATAAACCTATAGATACTGTCACTAAAAAATAACATTCTAGACATTTCAAGCAATTTTTTCCCCTAAAAAAAGCAGCTCTCAGTAAAATACTAAAAATAAAGGAGTTGGCAGAGAAACTCTGGCAGACAGTACCAGAATAAAGTAGTAAAAGGAAAAAAAGAGACTCCAAACAAAACATACTGCCCCAAAGACATGATGGATACATATAGACAGCCAATAATCCAACACTATGTAACCTAATCTCCAGATGGCTTCATCTGCAGATAATGATGCTCAGCACAGTGCAGGATGGGGCCCTAAAAGACCTTAGCAGATAGAGCTGTGTTTAAAAGAAATTATTGCTGTAATCAAATCCTCAGACTGTCCTGGGTTTGAAAGACTGAAAGGAGAGCTTTGCAATTGTTTCATGATGAAATAGGGAGCCAGTGAAGAGCTGCATGACTGATGTAATATGTGCTCATTTCTCCAGGTGCCAGAGATCGCTCATGCTGCTGCTGCATTCTGAACCAAATGCATTTTCTGTAATGATGATGCTGGCAGAACTGCAAGCAACGAATTATGATAATCCAGTCTAAATGTTATTAAATCATGTACAACTGTTTTCAGACCAGCAAGGGGCCCGGCAAGATTTAATCCAAGCAATGTGTGCAAAATAGTAAAAAGCTATTTCAATAGCATTTTAATATGTTAGGCTTTCAGATCTCTTTTGACAAGCATAGCTCCCTGATTTTTCACAGATGTATATTATGGGAATAACAGATCATCTGTGAAACTGTGTTTTAAGTAACTAATTATTACTCCCAAGGATAAACAAAAAAAAAATCCTCAATTCTACTTGGAATATAATTCTAACCCATCAGAATTCCTTCTGCCTTGAAACAACTAAACATAATGACCTGACAAAGGAGAGATACAAAAGAAAGATATAAAGAGACTGTGTGTAATGTTCTTAGAGGTGACACAGTTAAAGTGACACCCTCAAATTAAAAATTACACTTCTGGTTGTAAATGTTTTACCGACACTTGCTGTAAGTAGCACCTAGGATCATTATAACAGAAAGAGAATAGAAAAACATAATTTTTCTTTAGACAAATCATTGTGCATTGCCAGTTTCATGATTTCTCTTGATTCTCACTTAGACCTTGAACCTGCAACCAGTTGTGCACTTGGTTCACTTTGCACACGTGGAGTAGTCCCATGAAGTGGAATAGGGCTATGTATGTGATACAAGCTAAGCAGTGTGTAAGTGCTTCACTGGATTGGTGCCTTAGTCACTATCCCCTGTTCTTTATGCTCATCACACAGCATTGGGGAATAGAAAAACTTTTTTAAAAAAGTAGTAAAATTGTGCCTACACAGCATGAATATCAGCGGGAGGACCAAGTGGCAGCTGTAGTATTTGAAACTACTTTTAAATCTTTTTTTTGTAATTGACTAAATTTAAAGCTGATGGTGTTTTTGATATGCTAGTATTTTACCTTTAAAAATTGACTGCTAAAGTGAATTGCACAATTATAACTGCATTTGGACCAGAAAGCTGGTTAGATTATCTTCAGTCAGTGACCAGAGAAAACCCGTTGTAGTATTTTTCCAAAACAGCAAATGCTTTACATAATGGAAGATGTGTAAACCCTACTGACATTGACAATAAACTAAAGCACAACCCTATAGTTTGCACAGCTGCAAAAAGCCAATGGCACATTTAATTGCTGGACACTACATGTAGTAAGCTTGTAAATGAGCAAGAATCCAACTTTATGGCTTGGTGCTCAATGACTGATTGGCACCAAAATGTAAATGAGCAAACTAAAGGGGTAAAACTTAAACTTGGTCTGTGCAGTCTCTGAGAGGTCAAAATACTCTTCCATGTGAATACCTCAGACATGGGCATCCTCCGATGGAGCAACTAGAAATGTGTAATTGAATCTCAGCTTTTTATTTCTTAAAACATAAATTGCTTGCCTTTCCCCTCACAAAAATAGCCTTGAAACTGACAGGTCCGTCAGAAATGAGCAAGGAGGTGGAATCTATTTCTGCAAAAGGAAGCAGTGATGAAGGGAACCTAGAGATACACCTCCATGCAGTACAAACTTTTACTTGAGCATGTGCGCACACACACATATACACGGCAAATAAGTCATTTACAACAAATAACTTAAAGGATCATCTCACTCAAATCTCCTTGGGCTGGCCCTGTGGATGGAAGTTTGATAATAGTGAATGGGAATCAGTCACATTTGAAATAGTAAAAAATTGTTCTACATAGCCAGCCACCAGAGATGGTAGCAGAGGAAGTAGATGGGAGAGATGATGTAGAGTTCAGGGGTGGGGGTCAGCAGCCAGCCAGCAATCAGATAGCAGAGAGGGGGGCAGGGATGGAGCAGCAGCAGCAGGGAGAGCCTAGGGCCTAGCAGCAGGACCATCAGCAAGAACAGCCCCCTATTTTTCTCCTTTCTCCAGGCCAGAGGGCTATAGGAAAGAAAGTACTTTTCTACTTGCTTTCCCTCTCAGGTCAGGGCAGAGAGAGAGAGAGAGAGAGAGAGAAAATCATTCTCAGCCTTTGCATCCCACTGCCCAATCTCCTCTGCTTTGACCTGACAGAGAAAGCAAGCAGAAAAGCAGATATTCTTAAGGCTTTGTGGCACAGCATTAGCCAATAGGCAGGTCCTTGCGTTTGGGAAATAGGGCCATGAAATCTCCACGAGTCCAAGTTCTTTTAGCTTGTTTATCTGGTCAGTGCCTGTCTGTGCTCTGGGCAGCTTGTGCTCGTCTCAAGGTATTTGGGTTTGTTAATCTGATCAGTGCCAGTCCATTCCTGGCTTCTCTGTCCACCTGCTGACTCCCTAGTGCTGCCCTGCTGGTGCTCTGACCATCTGTTAAGAATTTACTTACAAAATGCATTAAATAAATCATTTTTAGCATGTCTGGGTGTGTGTGAGGAGGGAGAGAGGAGGCCTTGATCCCAGATTTCTGAAATAATTCATCATAATATATAATAATAAATTAATAAATATCCCTTTAGAAATTATTCTGTTGATGTCTTTAATTTTATCTTTAGCTGACTCTCACCAACTATTCACTGCATGCTAGGTCACTCAAAATACAGTATCTCAGGATTCAGATTCTGTACTTTTCAGTAAAAATTGTATTGTTTGTTGACATGTTTCATGTCATGACATGATATGAGGACTCATCAGCAAATCTTCAGAGTGCATGGTGTGACGGGGCAAGGCCAGATGGCTCTAGGAAAGTAGTGCTGTTCTGGGACCAGGAAGGACCCTTCGAGCGCCTCTCCATCACACACCACCAGTGACAGAGGAAGTGGCACCTGCTGGTGAAACGAGAGGACATGATAGAGGGTGGGCTCTTTGCAGCCTAGTGGGAGAGGATTGACAATGGAGATTGGTTTCCCCAGGGCAGAAAGGGTGGGTAGCAGGGCGGCATTGGGGAGGAAAGGAGGGACAGAGGTCACAACCACATGGATGCCCAGGTCCTCCAGCAGCTCCAGGGGGACAAACATCCCCCCACCGCCAGGCCCTTCTCTACCTGGGATCTAATGCCATCTTCTGATGCCACCTTCCCGTTCATTTTGGAGGCTGTCACAATTGCTGTGGGCCCCAGCACCCTCAGCAATATCTGCATGTAGTTCTCCATGTGGGGTGAGGTGGGCACCAGGAGGCAATGGACACCATGCTTTCAGGTGAAGGTCAGGAAAGGGCTCTGGCCACCAGAGATGGTAGCAGAGGAAGTAGATGGGAGAGATGATGTAGAGTTCAGGGGTGGGGGTCAGCAGCCAGCCAGCAATCAGATAGCAGAGAGGGGGGCAGGGATGGAGCAGCAGCAGCAGGGAGAGCCTAGGGCCTAGCAGCAGGACCATCAGCAAGAGCAGCCCCCTATTTTTCTCCTTTCTCCAGGCCAGAGGGCTATAGGAAAGAAGTGGGAAACAGAGATAGCAACTCCAGGCTAAACAAATCAAAATAGAACCAAAGTAAGCAACTGGTCAGTTAAAGTCAGTTCAGGTCAGTTAAGACACCTGGGGCCAATTAAGATCCTTGGTTCTGACAGCTAGGTTGATAGGAACCCTGGAAGCCAATCAGGGGCTGGTTGAAACTAGTTAAAAGCCTCCCAGTTAATCAGGCTGGCATGTGTGTGAGGAGTTGCAGGAGAAAGCCATGCTGCTGGAGAGCTGGAGCAGTACAAACCCTATCAGGCACAAGGAAGGAGGCCCTGAAGTAAGGGTGACATAGATATTGGGGAAGTGGGGCTGCGGCCCAGGGAATTGTACTTGTCCTGTTTCCCAAATGTCAGCTACCAAGAGCTGCTACTATAAGGGTTCCTGGGCTGGAGCCCAGAGTAGAGGGTGGGCCTGGGCTCTCCCCTCCCATCCCTGACTAACCACTGAGACTAGGAGACAACAGAGACTGTGTGAGGGAGGATAGCTTCTCCTCCACTCCCTGGCTGGCTTATGATGAGTATGGCTCAGTAGAGTGTGATCTTTGCCTCTAGAGTCAGGGTGGGCATATCTGGCCCATGGAACCATCCTGCCTGGCCCCTGAGCTCCTGGCTGGGGAGGCTACCCTTGGCCCCTCCCCTGATGTCCCCCCACCCCTGCAGCCATGCCACTGTGCAGGCAGTGCTCTGGGGGCGAGGCTGTGCATTCCTGTGGGATCCTGTCTGGCTCCACGACATTGCTCTGAGTGATGTGGTGAGGAGGCCAGGACTGGGGGAGTTGGTTAAGGGGCAGGGGGTCCCAGGAGGTGGTCTGGGGACATGGAGCAGGGGGCAGTTGGATGGGGTGAGATTCTTGAGGGGGTGGTCAAGTGATGGAAAACAGGGTGAGTTAGATAGGCATGGGAGTCCCGGGGGCATGTAAGGGGGTGAGGGTGTCGATAGGGGCAGGGTAGTCAGAGGACAGGGAGTGGGGGTTAGTTGGATAGAGTGTGGGGTCTTGAAAGGGGGTGGTGAGGGGACAAAGAGGTGGTGGGGTTGGATGGGTGGGGAGTTCTGAGTGGGGCAGTCAGGTGGTGGGAAGTGGGAGGGTGTGATGTGGCTGGCCTACCCCGCACTAGCCCTGGCAGTGTCAGGCCAGTAGCACTGACAGCGGAAGTCCTGCCCCGACAGGACTGGGCATGCTCCAAGTGCCCTGGGAGTATAAAAGGAGGGCGCTCAGCTCATTCTGGGCTGGTAGCTATAGGGGAAGGACTTGCCTGGGGAGCTCCTGTGGAGGGCCAGCCACAACCACTGACTGCCCTGGGAACTGGAGCCTCTCCAGACCCACTTGAACCCTGGAGACTGGAGGAGTCAGAGGAGGTGATGGACCCAATTGCTCATGGAAGGTCTGAAGATGCCTGGGAGACCCCAACCACGAGACTGGTAGGAAGTGACCCAGGGAGGGAGGCAGAGTGATACCTCCCACTGGGGAAACCTCATCTGCTGAGTTGGTGGCAGAGTACTACACCACTGTGAGGGCCCCTCCTTTCCAAGACTGCCACACCCCTTGGTAGGAGACCCACTATATGGACTCTGGCCACTAGGCCATGTTACCCTGAAACCTGGGATGACTCTATGGACCTTGGCCATTAGGCTGTGTTGCCCTACAACTAAGGGTGACCTATAGACTCTGGCCGTTAGGCCATGCTGCCCTGTAAATAGGGGCAATTCTATGGACTCTGGCCATTAGGCCATGCTGCTCCAATTCCCAGGGGCATAAACACTCACAGAGGGCCAGATAGGCGGCAGGGCCGGCTGTTTTGGGAGGCACAGCCTTCCCTACTCGGCCCTCCTTACAGTTTTGTAACCCCAACGTGGCCCTCAGGCCAAAAAGTTTGCCCACCCCAGTCAAGAGAGAAGGGTTATGTGGAGGGTCACAGTGAGCCTCTGAGGTTAGTATAATTTGCCAGGAAGCGTGGGACCCACTGAGACAAGCTTGGAGCTTTGTCACACTGGGTGTAAGAGTATCTGACCCCAGTCGTTGCAGAAATAAATTCAGACAGAGAATCTAACACAACCTTCTATTTAAAAATCACCTGTTATTAAAGAAGAATATAACTTATAGCATTGGTTAGAAATTTTGTGTCTGAATTCTTGTTGAAAATTTCAGCTGAAAACAACAACAAAAGCAGCAAAAAAGCAGTTTGAGGGGTTTTTTTTCTGATGGAAAAATTGAAGAAGTTTGAGGCAAGCAGGTACTTTTTAATGAAAATTGCTGTTTAGCTGAAAATCTAATTTTCCATCTGGGCAAAAAGTTTAGAGGGGAAAACTTTTGATCAGCCCTAATAATCTGGAATTTTGGGCAACAAACCTGAGAGGCTGAAATGAGGGATCAGATTTGGGTTAGATACAAATCTTGTGTAGGATACTGGCTTCATCTACATATACTTAAAGGAAGTAACTCAAGTACATGGAGGCCTAGACCTTGTTTTCCCACATATTTTGGCATAGGGGAATATGGGGATGGAGACTGTAAGGAAGGCAGGCATTCTCAAACATGGTACAGTGAAGATGCCTTATCTGGGCACAGTCTGCTGCGCCATTGCAATCAGTCTGTCAAGAAAACGGGGTGGGGGAGGGGAGCAAGTCTTGATAGCAGTTGGGAGGCAGTGTAGACTCGCATGGTCACTGTGGGAATGGTGCTGCTAGCATTTGGGGATCCCTTGAAAACGTGGTTTCTGTAAGGCTGAAGATTAATGGCAGTGCCAGGGTAGGCCAGTCCCAATTTCCCTAGCTCCCCTCTGTTGTGCAGAAATTCTTAAAAGAAATAGATCTTCAGCTGGTGTAAATTAACATAATCAACATCAGTGGAGCTATACTGACTTACACCAGCTGAGGATCTGCCCCTTGGAGTGTAAAGGTACTAAATTTCCAGTCTTTCTATGGGATTAACCCCTATGAGGGCCAGTATGGCCCACTGTGTAATAAGAGGCTAATGCAGTTTTATCTTCACATTGCACATTCAGCAGCTGTAATTTGTTTAAATTATATTGTTACCTCTAAAGTATCAGTAAGTTCCATATTGTTGTAAGACAAAAACTTAGCTCAGTTGATGAATGAATTCAAAAATCCCTTAGCACTGGCTCCCAGAGAGGGAGTAATATGATTAAAAAGGAATTTGAATTCATCTAAGACGAGACCTGAACAAAACCCCAAATATGCCAAAGCAACTAACCTAAAACGAAGATCAATGTTTTCAAAAGTGTGGTAAGTGAATACTCTTCTGGGGCTATTAATCACTATTTACCAATATGCTCAACAGAGACCAAGTGAGCAAAATACTTTAGAAAATTCCCAAAAGCTGGAGGAAAATCAGTCCCTGCCACTGGGCTGTCATTTTTTTTTTCAAATTCAAATGGAAAGGGAAATTAATTTTGTTTCAGGTTTAAGGGTGTGTGTGTGTGTAAGTCAATAAGTTTCCTCCAAAAAGTTTTTAAGACACTGTTACAAGAGAAGGGGAGGTGCTACAAACACAGCATCACTAGTTATGGAGGAAGAAGGCTGGGGCAGATGCTACAAAGCAACTGTATCATGATCTTCATTAGTTTGGTTCTGGTCTTGATCCTGCAAGCCATGTTGCCAACTCTTGTGATTTTTATCATAAATCTCTGACATTTGGTATTAGGATGACCAGAGAGCAAATGTGAAAAATCAGGACATGTTGGTAATAGGTGCCTATGTAAGAAAAAGCCCCAAATATTGGAACTGTCCCTATAAAATTGGGACATCTGGTCACCCTATTTAGTGTTTTTTTTTTTTAAACCCTTGCTCCTGAATTCCTGAGATTAAGTGAGAATCTGTTTTCATTTTAGAAAAAAGTTTCAAACCCTCCTCACTGGGGATTAAAGCATGAAAATGTGTACCCTAAAGGCTCAAACCAAAAGTCAAATAAAAAACCCCAAATTTAAGGGTTTCTAAAAAAACAGATCTCATGATTTGAGAACATGAAGCTAATTGCATACTTAATTACTTTGCTGGGCCAGAGTTAGAATACTAAACATATTGCAGGACGCCCTCTTATTGCCAAAACAATGTTGAGAAGAAACTTTTTTCTGTTACCGATATAACTGAGGTAAAATGCTCTATTAAAATGTATCTGACAGTTTTTATATTCCTCAGAAAGTTAAGCAATAATCACACTGTCAGTACCAGGTCATTTATTTTGTATTGCAAAAAGTAATTAACTCAAGAAATATCTGCCAGATGTTAAAGTTATCATTACAAAATTAACGAGAATCATTGATATTTATCACTTACCAGAGATTCTTCTAAGAAAGAAGTACAAAATCTAATAGGTAGAATCTGCTCTGACTATTGCAGTATATCTGTCCTACTGTCAGAATATGAAACCTTCATGAAAGATGGATTTGCCAAACAGAAATAGACTACAAAAACTGAAACCATGTATATAACTTGATGATGACCTTGTTCTCTCCCTTATAAAGCAGTGAAGTTGATAGTGCTTGCATATTGTAAATGAACTTAACCTAAGATGAAACAACGGAAGGGGGCATTTTTGAATTGCATTGTGTTATATCATTAGAGAACAATTTTTTTAAAAAAAGACATAGCAAAACTCTTAGAAATGGCAGTGTACGCTATTGTCCATAGCAGCTATTGCTATATAGAGCTACTGCAGCCCAGAGGGCTTACAAAAGGGCTTTAATCATTTAATGCTTTTGAGTCTTACAACTTTTTTCCCTAATACTTTTGTAACTGATAACTGTTTCGTAGTCTTTCCTCTTCTAAAGGAGGATCATATATAACTGAATGAGGGTAAATGGGTTGTTTTGTGGTATTTCTATTGGATCTGAAAGAAATTTTCATTGACTTGCATAAAAAGAGGTCTCTGTTTCACATAATAGAAGACATACATCAGAATGTGTGTTGTTCATATTTGTGGAATGTATCATAAAAACATCCAGACCTCTTAACCATGCACTAAATATAACTTTAAAATAATGCTAATTCAGGAGGAAAAAAACAGTACTCATCATCTGTCGACAGTTTGATACTCTGTGATATGTGTAACCAATTGTTCTTATTTACATTAATTTGCATTGTGAAAAGCAATTTTACAGTTTCAGTCAGACTTAATAGGCAATTTGCAACTCAGTGCCTAATGGCATAGTTACTTAAGCCTGCCCCAGGGGTGCTTTCTAGGCTTGATATGAAACTAAACCTTTTAAATGTTCAATTGAACATCTTAAAGTCAAAAAGTCTTTAGCTATTAGACCTGGTTTGTACTTGCCTTGTCATATTTAATACTATTGCCAGAGATGCCCTTTGATTCAGATTCCATTTTGTTTCACATTGCGGAAGTGCTGATTTGATTCGGCAAAACATCATGACACAAATGAAATATATTATCTATCCCTCCCCTCCCTCAAGATATTTTAATGAAACAAGGAGGTGTAGGTAACCATGCACTGGCAATATTTACAATAGTGTGTCTGGTGTTCAGTAGGGCTACTACCTTCATTTCAGATCTATTACTTTTTACTAAGGCAGATGAAAACGTAATTACATACTTTTTCATATTTTTGAATGTATGAACTTCTCCCATAGGGAAGATAAAACGGTACACTAATAAGTCTGAACACAGGCAAATGAGCTAGATTCGACACTTATTTAAACAAATTTTACCTCAGCGGGAGTCCATTAGACCTGAAGTTTTTAAATTAAAATAGACCAAACTGAAGAGCCCCAAATACATGGTTATTTCTGAACATTTGACCTGTGTGGGGAAAAAAATGGAGATCATGTTATATTATTTCCAGAGAACTACTTCATATGCTCTATCTACCTTCCATGAATTACAACATGAGCTCATCAGGATTCCAAAAGTACAATATTAAGTCAGAGGAGTACTTCTGGAAATGGTAACAAGCAAGATACTGTACTGAAACCTGCAGGTTCTGATATCTGCTAGTCTTGCAACTTTGGGGATCTCATGCTACTCAAACTGCAATTGTACCATTGTAAAAAGGAATGTAATCTAAATACTGAATATAATTCCTTTGTCTGGTTACAAATAACAAGTGGAAATCACAGTATGCCTAGAACAAAAACTGATATGCCAGGGTTATAACTCTAATCACAATACTTCATAGGATTAAAGCATGTCAATGCTGGTGGGATGATTCAGGCTCTAGTATTTACATGTGATGTATCAACTGGAAATGATCACTGGTGGTTTTTATTAGAAAGAGAGAAAGCCTTGTCCTCTTCTCACCATCATGCTATTAATTATAATTTAAGTCAATGGATAATTGGGACTACTGATGTGCTTGAAGTCACACATGTGCTTGTATGTACCTGGCTGAATCAAGGCCCCTATTAATGGTGTCAATCAACAACTACCCTCCTTCACATTCTATAGCCCCAGGCTAATTGATTCCCAACAAATGTCCAGATCTTTTGGGGGTATTTTTTTTCAACTGTCTTGAAAGTATCTAGATATCTACACTATGCAACTTGTGACAGGATTAAGAAAAGCGATATAAGCGTCTAGGATGTTGTTGGATTTCTGCCTCTGAGGTGTAGAGCCATCACAAAGTGACTGCCATTTTCTAAAACAGAACACCGTGCCACACTAAATATAATGGAATGTCCCTACCCCTCTTTTCAGTTTTCTTTATTCCTATAAGAAGGGTTTTATTTCAAAAGATGTCACAATTCACTTCACAGTGGTATACAAGAGAGGTTCCAAATAAAAAATAGCAGAGCTATGGGCTACAGGCATATCTTGTATTTGCAGCAATGTGCAGCAAAGGAAAAGATACAGTTAAGGAAAGTTATATATCAAATCACCCCAAGACATAATGCAAAAAGCCTTTTATCTATAACGAATGCAACACATGTTAGTCTGTGAATATTTCATTTAGTTTAGGAAAAAGTTAAAAAAAGCTCCTTTATTTGTTTTCAGTAAGACTTGGCTAGTTACAGTCCAGCTGAATTTTGCAGTGTAGTTGATGTGCGCATTGAGCGGCAACCTGGTGGTTTCTGTATATGTACTGCCAAAATCAATGGGATAGTCTATTTAAGTTGTTTGGGATTTTTAAGGTGGTCACTGCTGTAGAGTCTCACTGATCTATATACTTATAGAACACAAAAGCACAGAACCCAAAAGGTGTCATAAATTGAAAAGAGCCTTTTGAAATGGCATATTTAGGGCATATCTCTACTTTTATCTGCATTGGCAGCAATCTCAACTACTTATCAGAGAGTCACCTGCAACACAAACTAAATTTTTCAACATTATATCCAGAAAATAACAAGTATGGTTAATATACAAAGCTAAATGTATTCTGCAATTCCCTGGCTACAAAATTTGCCTCCTTGTTGCAGAATTGTGCTCCAGAATATACATATTCTTCAGCCTCACTTATCTCAACAGCATGTTAACTTGGAAACCTGAAGGGGATGGTTTAAACGTCAATGTTGTTAACTCTTTTGCTACCAATTATTTTAGCAGACACATCTAATAATCCTGAATAGTGTTTCCATGCTTGACTGGTGACAAACTCCCAGCTGCCTTTGATTCTACTGCCAGAACCTCTACCTTCCTGTAACAACTTCTCTGAGGGAGTTGTGTTTTCCTGAAAATCAGAGTACAGTGAAAACTTGAAATTCAAGGAGAACACAAATACAATATCAAAATAAAATAGAGGTTACTGTGCTAGTGTATTATCTATTTTCATATTTCATTCAATAAAAACATCAGTTTGGGGGAAATGCACTGACATTACAGAAACAAGGGGACTTTGCTGAAGAATTTAGGGCCAGCTCAGTTCAGATCACACGGTGCCTTGATAGTATATGAGAAACTCAATGCCCAGGAAAATGTTCATGAGAGATTTTGAAAATACAATGTGATTGCATATATGCAACTTTCCAAATGTAAACAGAGATTTGATTACATATTTCATGCAAAATATTTCTAAATAAAACACAGGAAAGAATTATCATTTAAATGGCCATTTAATTTGTTCATTATTAAGATTTTATGCCCATAACACAGTTGGATAAAATGATTTTCTCTTCTCAACTGCTAGTGCTACATTGTTACAAAATACTACCGCGATGATGGACAAATCTAACCCTTTTGTTAGCTGGCACCAACCTTTTCACCAGGATTGAATCTAGCTCGAAGACATGTCATATAAAACTTTATTTCAAACAAACAGTACACAGATTTCCCTTATAAATAGTGTTCCCTTTCAAATTCATGCTGGTAACATAGTATATTCATTACAGCATACAGAATAAATCAGCAAATGATTTTTTCCATTAATCACTTGTCTGTATAATGATGACCTTCATGCTTATATCTGAGTGGTCAGCAATGACAGCCTGAATAGCAACACCAAAACAGATTAATTTTTAGTCCAGAAAAAACTCCGTAAATCTGATTGTGGGAGGAACAGAGTTCCATGAAGACCAGTCATAGCATGCAAACAGCCAGCCATTGATAAAGAGTGTTGCCAGAAATTAACAGCTGTGGAGGTGTGGTTGGACATCTGGATCAGTGAGACATATATAAGGAACTAACAAATCCCTCAGTCTGGCAAGCCATGGCACCTGAGGCATAGCTGTACAAATTTTCCTCTTTGCATTGTCATTCAATAATATGAAACACTGGGTTCCAATCTGTGTACAGTCCAGCCTCCTTTAAGAAGCTATAACTCTTCACTGACTGATTCAACAAGTACACTTTGGGAGTACATAGCTGAAAGTCATTATCAGAATGAAATAAGGGATGCTGTTTTTGCTGTAAATGCTGATGTCTACAGAGGGATGCAAATCTAATATTTTGACATATTGAAATTACTAGCTACACAGATATTCACAGCAGATTTGCATATAACTCTTTAATGTCCTGAGACCCCTTTACTAGCTAAGAATGTGCCTCGAGGCAAACTGGAAATCAAATAAACAGAAATGTGCATTTTAAACGAATGTATCAACAGTTTAAAACTGTTTTCAGAGTAAAACAAGTAAGAATGTTTCTTCGGTAGGAGTTGCGTACTGTGAAGTAGTTCTTTAACAGACTATAAAGACTCTTCAAAAAACAAGACAAACAGCAATAAGAAAATGATCAGTTCAAGTCAACTCTGAAAGCAATACACCACTGTAAGTGAGATGAGAATAATGCTTGTTAGATGCATCAAATATCAAATATAGCATTCATGAGATAGGGATTTCATATTCTCAGTACTTTGTGTTAAATGTAGACATGGATAATAAAATCTGGAGCTTTCCTGAGCTCCAGGATTTGAGTATCTACTTCTGCAGGAGTATTATACACAGCCAACAAGAAAAGGAGTCAACATGTGGTGTTATTTTTTTTAAATAAACCCAGCTAAAAGTCACTTTGAAAAGAAACACCGAAACATTTTATTTTGACACTTTAAATTTTTCTAATTTTTCCCCCTAGCTAAAATTCCACTCAATTTTGTGAATAGTTTTGGCTAACCTGAAATTGCATTTTTCTGTATTTTTTTTCTTAAATTTTTCATCTAGCTCTATGCCTGACCACTTCTGCATAGTTTTAAATTTGCTTTGTGCAGTTACAACAATCCAAGTCAATCTTACTGAGGCTGAAGATCTGGTCCAGAGCCTTTAAATAGGTACCTACTCCCTACCTATTTCCCATTGAAATATTTAAGTATTTAATGTATACTCCTGAACCATTAAAGTCAATGGGACTTTTGCTATTTACTTCAATCAGAGCAAAGTCAAAACCTTAAAGCCCAATGTAACCATTTTTGTAGAATGGTTTTAAAATATAACCCCCAAGTGACCAAAAGGTAAACAAACTACAGCATGTGCAGGGCAAGATCTTCACCTGTAAGTCTGCATAGCTCCATTTAGGTCAGCTCAGGATTTGGCCAATCATAATGAAACGTAATCAAAAATGAAAGCTATGATGAACAGCTAGACTGTCAGACAAAGTATGGAGAGAAGCTGGTGTGGGGCTCCTATGAAAAAAGTCTGCATTGTCACTGGTTGATACCACTGGATTTTGCAGTGATCATTTGTTCATTCAGTGTTTGTCATCTGAAAGTAGAGCCATTGTCCCACACTTAGTCTCATTTTACACTGGGAATGCATGTGCCATAAATGGCTTCTAGACTGTTGAGGGAAGGCAGCATGTAACAAACATGGGCAAATGTATGAAGTAATGTGCCTAATGATATAGGAACAACATAAATATACAACAAAAGTCCTACACATGCATTTCTGCTGCTGTATAGCTGATGTCAATTCTTAATGATTTCAATAACTACTTTTACTTAAATATTGTGGGTGTGATACAGCCCAAGTGATTTACATAGGATTCATTATTTTTTACTGAAGTACTTTTCATTTGATTTGAAATGAAAGATATACACTGAAAATCTGGATCTCGTTTCAATAGCTGTGGGATTATTTTGATCTAAATGGGGATTATTTTGATAATTGACATTCTGAAATTGGACATTTTAAGAACATATAAACAATACAAAGACTTGGCCAATATTAGTTTTCTCTACCTCATTTATATAATTTTAGCATTGTAGTCCCCAGTACACTGCAGTGGGTGGCCATACTGAACTACAGGAAGGCTGTTGTGAAGAAAACAACATGCAAATAAGGCAGATAATTTCAAGCTTTTATCACTGATCTCAGAACATTTGCATTTGAACAGTTTGTCCAGGTTCTGTAGATTTTATTTAGTAATTGCTTGGGTGGTTGCGTTTTGACAAAGGTATGATTAATGATCGCCTTTCTTTGCATGTCTCTTATAAATGAGTTTAAAAAATGACTAAAGGTAAAAGACCACAGTTTACATCAAAATCAACACACTTAGTGATATATTTTTGCAGATGTCATGAGGCCAAAGGCTGAGGCACTGTCATTTATTATAAAAGCCTTTCACATTTTATTTTAATTAACTTACCAAGCTATTAGCACTCTAGTAGAGAGAACAACATATATGGTACACCACAAGAAGTGCTCAGATACCTTGATGAGGGGCATCATTTAAGAATTAAAATGTTTTGGTTTTTTTTAAAGAAAAGAATCGCAGCCCATAGTGTAATGCAAAAGACTTGATACAAAGAGCTTGGCTACACTTACAGATGTAGAATGCTTTGAGTGAAAACAGCCTTCGGTGAGGGCAGTAGGGAAAGTGCTGCAGTTTGTCCACACTGACAGCTGCAAGCGCACTGGCGTGACCACACTTTTGGCACTTGCAGTGGCATTGGGAGTGGCGCATTATGGGCAGCTATCCCAGCGTTCAAGTGGCTACAACATACTTTTCAGTGGCGTGGGGTGGGGTGGGGTGGGGTGGAGTGTGACAGGGAGTGTGTTGCGTGTATGTGGGGGGAAAGAGAGTGGGTTTTGGGGTGCTGAGAGTGTGTCAGCATGCTGTCTTGTAAGTTCAAATCGTGCCCCACCCCACCTCTCTCTCACTCACTGAAAGCAAGCAGCATTCCTCAGTAACGGTTGCTTTGCCCTGGAGCAGATAAGCAGCCGGCTGTCAGAAATGGAGCTTTGAAGGGCATATCCGAATTCCTACAGCCAATTCCAAAACAGTGACAAGAATGGCCATTCGACTTAAGGAGATTATGGGATGTTTCCGGAGATCAATCAGAGCATAGTAATGCAACACCTTGTTCACACTGAGCCTGGGGCGTCTCAGCCAAGACGTATCAAACATTATTCCTCTCGCCGAGGTGGAGTACCATGAGTCCTCTAGCCATGGAGTGAGAGTGCTCCATGTGGCTTGCCAGTGTGGACGGGGAGTGAGTTAGAGCACACTGGGTGCTTTAGTGCGCTCTAACTCGCAAATGTAGCTGAGCCCTTAGAAAATACACCCAATGTATCTGTGGAAAGCTAAATTGTAAATTGTGGTCCTTCCCTTTGTAACAGTAGGTAGGCCAGCTCCTCAGCTGGTGTAAATCAGCATAGCTTCTCTGAAATTAAGAAAGCATTGCTAATTTACACCAGCTGAGGATCTGGCCTTTCAAAATGATTCTGTGTGAGTATTTCTCTCCTTATGATGTGTGTGTAGGTAGGGATATTTACTGTTTTTTATATATTCTATAGCGAGATTGTATACCATACTGAAATCCTGCAGTTCACTGTGGGCATTGACCCTCTTGAAGCCAGTGGAAGTTTCCCCATGGATGTGAATGGGGCCAGGATTTTACACTGTGACCATCTGGTGCATGGTGCCCATTTGATAAGCAAGCATGTGAGTTACTCCTAACTGTCTCTATACAGGTGTAAGTTTCATGCATAAATACAGACCATGCTACTCTGTGCTCCCTTCACACGTGACACTGAGTGTAAGGGGTTTGGTAGTGCCTGTGTTGGATGCAGAGCTGCTATGTATTAATCTATGAAAACTGATGTGTGATAATGGCATGAATATTGTAAGTGACCTAGTCAGTTAGGTAAGTTACTGTCGGTCAGTGGTTAGAATTTTCTGCATGAATGTATTGATCTAAATAGGGGGTTATGGGAAGAGCAAACGGGAAAACCACCCAACAGATCTTAATGTGCCTCAAGCACATACTTGAAGACAATGGGGCAAGCTGTGAGCTTTAAAAACCCTGAATCCTATCTCCAGCAAGCTGTGAGCCTTGCTTTAGCCAAAGCTGGGAGCCTGGAGGTCAAAAGAACACTGCAAAATGCCTTTTGAAGAGGAATAAAGGGGTCACTTGTCAGAGGCTGTCTAGGGAGACTGGCTGACAAGCAGAGAGATGCTCTGGGGAGGCAATCTAAGTAACTTGGCTCTCCCCAGATCCCTAGGATCCTGCTGTGTATACAGTCTGTTGTTAAGATCTGTTTTCTTTTAAATGTTTTGGTTCTAAATAAATGATACTTTGCTCTAAGAAGACTTTCTGATCACTGTATTAACCGCTGTCATTGGTCTCCGAGAAACAGAACTGCAGGGTCTGAGCCTAAAGTCAGGCCTGCTGAGGTAACTGTGGTTAATAGCTGGGGCTGGGCTGAGAGGGATGAATAGTGAGAGCCACCTGGAGCCAGGTGATGGCTTCAGCCCTGAGACCTGGGAGGAGGTGTACTTGATGAAACCAAGAGGGATCAAAGATGCAGTTCATGCAGTAATTGGGGCAGAAGCTTTCACATTCAGAGTGCTCTACAGAAGAACTGATTGAGGCTTTCCCAAAAGAATGTATTGCTAAGGCTAAATTCCTTGCTCATTGTGCTGCTGCTCCCCTTGCAGCCAAAGGAAGACAGAAAAAAGGATCCAAAAGCTGCTTAAGGTGCCAGTTCATCCTTATATACAAAGCATTTAAACACATGCTTAACTTTAAACTCATACTGAAGTCCATTGGGACTTAAGCATATACATAAAGTAAAGCAAGTTCTGAACTGGTTTGCTGAATGGGGACCTAAGGAAGCTTTAACTTCCACTTCTTCCATTGTGCACAGGGGACAAGGGCAGATATTGATGGTGTTGTGAGGACCATTGCTTCTTCAGAGCCTTTGACTAAGTGATGATTTAGCTGGGGATTGGTCCTGCTTTGAGCAAAGGGTTGGACTAGATGACTTCCTGAGGTCCCTTCCAACCCTGATATTCTATGAACTGCAGCATTGCTCATTGACAAATGAATGCATAGCTCATTGGATGTTATTTGAATGTCAATATGATTGCCTACAGACATTATGCATATCTTGAAATTAGTGTGCACTGGGATGCACGTCTTTTAAAATCCAGATACAACTGAATGTGAGGGCACTGTGGCCAGGAGAGGCTTATCTCTGACTATGCTGGGTTTTGAGGATGAGATTCCTGTTCACTCTACAGTGCTGCTGGTTTTTGTGATTGATGGTTACTGTATGCACTGTTTCCCACAATGTGTGCCTCAAAGATAACTTTGTGCCAAAATATATGAGTGTGCACCAGTATAGAAGAATTGGATCTCTTTGTGCAGCACAATGGACAATGCTCTTCATTTTCAGGTGTTTTGTCAGCACAGTTGGGAGAGTGGGGAGAAAGGTGGCCTTAAAGATGACCTTTCTATTTCACCAGTCCTGGGCTCTATACTGCTTAAGGTATTCAGCTGTGTCCATGTGATTTTTCCCACTCTGGCATGCCTGCATATAGTCATTCATGTAGGTTTAACATTCCCCTGTGCAAATCCTTGATTGTTTCTGTAGAGCAGCTTTCTCACTTTTTTGCATTGCCTCAGCACTGCAAAGGAGTGGGAACAAGGGTCAAAGATTAGCTGATTGTGTGTGATCAGTTATTTCCTTGCTTTTCCAAATAGCACATTGAATTCACATTGAATGGTAACTTCTGCTCTCAGAGCCAATTCTCTGCTCTCCTTATATGCATGGAGGTCCCACTGACATCAGTGCTTGACATCAAGGGAAGCTCTGTGCATGTGGGGAAATTGGCCATGCAGGACTGAGAGGAAGCTTTGCATAATGAAACATTTGGGCTCTTGGAAGCCTTTTGACTGCTGATTGAACACCTTGAACTTTTATTTTCATTCTTGTTGTTTTTTACTGTTTTATTTCTTGTACTGTTTTTCTTGATGCAGTAGAGAAGACATTGGACTTAATTGCCCACTGCTCGCTACCAAATTGAATAACATTTGCTTCCTACAAATATTCACTTCTCATTTCTGTCTAATTCTAAGAAATCTCTGGTAATGAATAAGAATGAACCATTTAAGTTTTATTTTTAAAAAGACATATGGGTTCTTAAAGATGATTACATGACAGAAATAGCAGAATAACATTTGGGAATGGACCTGCTTGAAACAATCTTCCATTCAGTGAGCTTGATTCTCCTCTTACTTATACTGATGTAAATCAGAAGTAACTCCATTGAAGTAAATGGAATTATATGGGGTAAAATTGGTATAAGTGGTATAAAATTAGGCTTCCTGTATCATATACGTATTGTAGTATTTTAGATGGTCTGATTCCATTATATAATCAATCTTATGCCTTTTAGATACATCTTCCGAGGTTTATGTATTTGCTACATACAACAAATCTCTCAGTACAATGGAACAGTCTTTAGAGAAGTAGCTATAGGCAGGGAGCCAGAACTTCCACTGGTGCATATTGTCATAGCCTCACTGACTTCCATAGTATCTTCTTGAGTTCCCTGGAGCTGCTGAGGTGTGAATGTCATGCTTGTGACACAATTAACTAGACAGTGTATGTTTATTTTTCATTTGGTTTAAAAAGATATGCATGATATACCAGGGCCTTCTGTAGTTTAGTTTGTCCACAGTTGATAGAATAAAAAATAACTGTAGTGTTGTCTAACTATATGAAAACACTGAGATACTTCAGTATTGTTTTGAGGTAACTGTGGGTAAATGTTGCCTTTTACATGACGACAACTGAGTGTTTGATATCTGTGGAGTATGGTGTACTGCTTAGGGGCCCGGAACCCTCACTGTGGGAAATTGACATAGGTCCACTGATTTTCAGTGGACCTATGCTGGTGACTGTGTCAGAACTGACCCTCTATATGAACTTTGGCTCCCAAATGTGAAAAAATACAAATAGGATTTCATCAAATCTGATCTCAGCTACCCTGATGTAAATCAAGAATAATGTTATCATCATCAGTGGAGTCACTCTGGATTTGTACCAGTGTAACCAAGGTCAGAGTCAGGTTCAGACTTCTTAGCCCCTGAGTACAGTTTGATAAAATGCCAAAACACTTTGGCATCACAATAAATTTTGGACACAAGCTGTCAAGAGCCAGATCCACTGCATGCATCTGACAAAGAAGATACTAGCCCATGAAAGCTTATGCTTCAATACTTTTGTTAGTCTTTAAGGTGCCACAAGACTCTTTGTTGCTTCTGCCAACCCAGACTAACACAGCTACCTCTCTGATTCTTCACATTGGGACAGGTCCTCAACTGGTGCAAATTGGTGTCCCTTAATTGATTTACACTTAATTTATACCAGCTGAGGCTCTGCCCCAGTTCTACCCTACAAATTCACTTTTAAGATTAGTATCTTAAGGTCAGAGGGTAAATTATCTGAACTTCCAATTTCCTGCCTTTCATCAGTCTGATGAAATAGTAATAGATGACGTTTGTTTGTTTGTTTTTGGCCTTCAGATTAGTGTCCTCTTTGTAATGCATCTTCATTTGCTACTTCTATTACTGCTAAACGCTGAGCACTATGACTTAAATAGAATTTTTAATGGCCAGTCTTCAAATATAAATTTGGCAGCTACCAGTAATTAGACTCACCAGAGTGCAATGTGGGGAGCAGGAATCTCTGCAGGAATCAAAGTCAGGAAATGAAGCAAAGCTTTGTTTCCCCAGCCAAATAGAAGGGACTCCCTTGAGTTTGCTCTGCGTTAGTATAAAATGTGTAAAGGCAAAGGTCCATTATTTCTGACCTTTGCCTGCACATCCAACTGCAACTGTTGTCAGCTGGGACACTTTAAGGGCTTCAAACCATGCTGTAATAACCAGCACACCATTTCAGCATTATCATTAGTGGATGCTGCTATCTGTATAGACTAGAAGAATACTTAATGGCAATTTAAAGTAAGATTCTTTTAGCATTATTAGCTGTTCCATCAGTTAATGCCAAATACTAATGTTCATTTGTTGTTGTACCACACACGATAATTAGATGCATTTTTCAGATTTTTCATCTTCTTTCAGGCAGCCACAAAGAAACAAATTTACTTCATGCTGTTGCTTACTGGGAAAGGACTAATAATTGATGACAATTTACTCAGGTATTTGGAGAAACTGGCAAAATAGGTTGTTTTGATCAATGTTTTTAATCTTGCCACTTTATTTTTTAAAAGTTACTTGTCAGGTGTATTGCTGCCAACTGCCCTAATTCTGCTCTGTTACCCTGGGTGTAAATCAAGAGAAACTCCACTGAAATCAATAGTTATTCTGGATTTGCAAGGTATAAAGGAGAACAGATTTTCTTATTATGTGAATAAAAGAGCAAGAACTAACAACATAAATCTAGATCAGGGAAATAGAGAACAGTTTGGGCTAATAGTCAAATTTCAAAGGACTTCAGAGTTTTAAAATCACGACCCACCCAAACTCAAAGCCTGACATTAGTGATCATCTGGATATCAATCCTGTTCCCTTCATGAACTTGACAAACTTTGAAGGCTAATGCCCATCATGCCCATTGCTTAAGGCAATCTCAGTTTTTCATCCCATTCAAACTCAACTTTGAGAAATATCTCTCTTTATTTGAACAATGTCATCTGATTTAGCATATGAGAATTTGACAATGACACTGGTACTAGTCATGGAGGGATACACTTAAGGCTAGTGGCTTGGACTCATATCCAGTTTCCTAAAAAAACATTCTGGTTTAGTGCAGAAAGGATGTTATGTTGCCTTTTGGCATCTGCACCAGCATCTACAGTTCATATTCAGTCTGTATTTTATATAAACAGCCATTTTGGCAATGGGCATGGCTCAATTTACAGAGTGTTGTCTGGCAACGATTGTAGCAAAGAACAGGGAGTTAGGGCTCATGGATTATATTCCTCCATCTACCAATAACTCCCTGTGTGAACTTTGACTTTGCATTTTTCCTTTCTGTCCTATTTGTTAAATTAATTAGAATAAGAGCTAACTCACAGAGTGGCTTGAGGATTAATTTATAATTTTTTTAAATGCTAGACAACTCTAGATTCAGGGAAGTTTGGTCTATTTAAGAGCAAAGCATTTATTTTATGAGTACTTTCCCTCTTAATCTGATGTTTCTGTTAGGAACTAAGGAGTAGATAGTTATATTAAGGTAACACCAAATGTCTCTATCTGGCACAGGAGCCCATAGTGCTTGAGGATCTTCTTCCTGAGGATTTTCTTTAACCACATTAGGGCTACCATCATAACCTTTAAATTAGTTTTATTCCCATTTTCAATAGCTCAGAACATTTGCTGTAGGCACTAACAGCAGATGAGCTTTCTCACTGTATGGGGCATGTTCTGTCCCCATCTTCAGATGCCCCAGGGACCTCACAGACTCTGTCCATTGAGTGGCAGCTTCATATGTTTTTATTTACCTTCATCACCAATACAGTACCATGCAGCAATATTATATACAGTGCTTCCCTACCTTTAACCCTTTTCTGCAGGGCCAGGAAGGAAGAGATATCTCCCTTCCTTGAGAACCGTGCACACACTGGGGTCAGCTAGCCTTGTTTTTTGTTTTTTAACTTTCTTTTCACACACACGTACACACACTATAGTACAGATTGGAAATAATCTAAAATGTACAGTATAGTGAAATCGATCAAATCTTGGTGTAAAACAGATTAAAGTACTATGCTGCCAAACACCTAGGAAATATTGTTACTTTTAAATGTAGCTAATTTATAAAAGATGCCAAACTGATAGTTCAGGAAAAATGAAATCTCCGATTATCCATGGTAGAAACACGGGACAAATAGTAGGTTTCCAACCTCCCTGTTCTGCCTTAGTGATGGTTTCATCCCTTAATCTCTAGCAAGAGGGTAATTCACTCTCCCTGCCCAATTGGCAGCTCTTGGCTCCTCTCCTGAAAATGACAGGAAGGGTAGTAATTGTGAGGGTGATTTTTCAAAATGGACATTTGTATTTGAATTGTTGACCTAGTGGAGAAAGGCTTTGTTCCTAATAATAAATGACATTGCATCATTCATCCTGAAGGGTCCACAAACACTTTACAATTAATAAAAAAAATTCTTTACATGGGGTTTACTTCATCCACCACTTTGAAATCCCAGGTCCCCAGAAGTCAATGGCAAAGAGAGGTCTCCTAACCCAGCCCACCCTGTTTAATTTATGAGCCATCTACTCCCTCTTACCCAGGTGATATCATACCTGAATCTTTTCCCCCAAGTCTCTTCTATTCCTTGCTGTTTCATTTTAATCTCACTATCTCCTGTCTAACACTATCAAGTCAAAAAACCCTTAATACATTTTTGCAGCTCTTTCTCCAATTTGCTTCACACTTCAAAGATTATGGAGTTACCTAAACCAAATATCCATAAAGCTCGTTAAGCCTTTTGGTCATATCTCCCATAGCACTTACCTTTGTGAAAAGATCAAACTGGACAATGCAGCTGTATTTTCCATTCAGACATATGGCACAAGAACTTGTTACTAAAGTCATATGAATGTGCTAGCAAACTTCTATAAAAGACACATCCTGAGCACAAAGTGGCATAATCAAATATCCAGCACAGTGTTGGAGTGTGCTAAACTTGCTGCTACACATATAATACTGATGAAGATGTAACTATTGACAGTCTAGTGGACTGGATGGATTTGAAGTTCATTGATGAATGAGAGCTGCATTTCAAATAGATGAAAGGCCTTGAGATGGAAGGATGAAAAATAGGAATTATTAATACAGTCTAGGATATGGAAAATAGAAACGACATCAGCATAGAAAAGATGTGAAAAATATGCTCAGATAGAACTCGCAGCTGAGTAATATTGACGGAGAGTATTGGGAATCTATAGCTGCCAATCAAATGATGCAGTGATAGAGCAAAAAATAGAGTGTACGTGTTTTGAAATAACCATTTGTATATGTGTTCAGCAAAGTCCAACTGCATCTACAGTTGCACATAGTGCAGGGATTCTCAAACTTCATTGGACCATGACCCCCTTTTGACAAAAACCCACCCAAGCTCTGCCGCCCCAGGTGAAGGTATGGTCCGAAGTCCAAGCCCCACCTCCCCTGGGGAGGGGGTGGGACAAGGAGCAAAGCCAAAGCCAAAAGGCTTCAGCCCCAGAGAGAGGGCCTGTAACCTGAGCCCCACCATCCAGGGCTTGGATTTCAGTCTATGCAGTGGGGCTTGGGCTTGGGCTTTAGCCCCAGGCTCTGGCAAGGCAAAGCCAGCCCTGGTGACTCCCATTAAAATCGGGTTGTGACTCACTTTGGAGACCTGACCCACAGTTTGGGAACCACTGATCTAGCACATCAACCAGAACTGCACCTGTGCTCCATCTGTGGCAGGATACATTAATTTTGAGAACATGTGTATTCTTTCTGTAGCAGGAAGGCTGGTAGGACAGGGCTGAAGCTCAACAATGAAACTGAGACGAAGCTTTAGGACACATTATTAAAATATAGCTGTTTGTTCAATGTTGAAGAAATTGACTCTCTCTCACAAGGCCTAGGTCACACATGCACAGCTCTGCTGCCAGGAGTAGATAGCATGCTACAGAACTCACAGGCCAGAGGGACGAAGGACTAAGGCAGCTCAAAGCCACCTTTGCACCCTCCAGATTGAGCGTGCAATCATGAGCTATCGTGGACCATGAAGGGCTGCCATGTCACTGACTACTCAGAATGCCTCTTTTACTCCCATCCCTGCTTCTAGAATTCTCTGTACATGTGGTTTCTGAAGGGGTCTTCAGAAGATACCTTGTGGCTGTCTTCCTCACTTCTAGCACTGAGGGAATTCTCCCACAGCTGGAGGAACCCTTTTATGGGCCCTCAGTCCTTTGATCAGGTGTCAGAATGGGGCCGAGACTTTCACCCACATTTTACACAGTCTTATCTGTTTGGGTACAAAATAGGAACCATGACCACCTTTGACTCTTTCATGATTTACCCATCATTATTTCCTCTGAAATTTGTATAACATAGAACATGCATATTACAATAATCAACAGCTGCCTTATATGAGTCTTTATAAAAAGCCACTTGAATCATTTTTATTTTAATCATGGTTTTGCTCTACAGTTATTAAGTAGTATTATGCCATTTATAGTTGATTAAATTTTCCAAATGAGTGTGTTTGTTTTTTATCCACTAAAGTAAAATGCCTAGGGGAATTTTGTCTCTAATCCCTTGAAATGAAATACTGGGAATCCCTCACATCCCAACAATAAGATGACTCTCAAAGAACAAGTATGCTTTTACCACTGATTTTATTCCAATAATTTAAGAATTAAAAAGCTTCCTTAATTATTTTTACTTAGAAGGAGCATTTCTAATGTAATTTTAGAGTACAATGGAAGTAAATGCATCTATTGTAACAGACAGCTTGAAGGAAACCTATTTAGTTCAATCATTAGGTCAAGCCAAATAAATTTCTGCCTTCTTCAAAGAAAATTGCTAGTGAATGTCTAGGCTGAAGTGATTTTTAACTTCCTTGACACTGAAGATTTAGTTACATGAGACATAATGAACAGCTGAAAGATATAATTTTAGATGTAAACAGAGTGCAGCATCTACACTTTTCAGAAATGAATAACTCTTACCATATATTTCCCCATAAAAATCATATACTTAAGACATTAAATACCAGAAAGTCTTGCAATGGATTCAAATGCTGCTTTCACATAGATTTGTTACAATTGACATAGCCAGCTATTTTAAAAAGAAAAAAAAAATACTGAATTCATTCTCTCCATCAATATTCCCTGTATCACAGCTCTTAGAACATTTCAGAAAGCAACCTGAAGCTTCAGTCTGTGTAGAACGCACCAACCCTTATCTTGAGTGAAGAAAGCTGCTACTGAATAAGCATGTAACAGTGATTTGCACTCTGCACTGGAAACCTGTTCAGTTCCAATAGCAATTCAAAGTATTGGCTATTCCCTATAAACTCTTAAATGACTTAAGTATCTGAGAAATCTCTTGTGCCCTGCTGTTGGAGTAATGATCCACTGTTTTCCTCAGGTTGTCAACTGAATCCTTGGGGTTTTAGTGCCCTCACTGGAGTTCAATGCTTCTGTAATGTAGGGCTAGTCTACATAATGATATTCCAGAGAGTAAATCTAAATAAAATAAAAGTGTGAATTTGAAGTTGATTTGTTAAAATTAATTAAATCTATATATGGACACTTATTCATAATTAAGGTGGTCTTTGGTTTTTCTTAGTTCACTGTGTAAGTAAATTAAGATAAACCAAATAAAAAGCCATTTTAATTCTGAATGAGGCTGTTCAGACAGGGTTTTAATGCAATTTAACTAATTTGCTTCAAATTCACAACTTTAGATGATTCAGATTAACTTTCCTGGATGTCCCCATGTAAACAAGTCTCTAATCTCTTAAACAATCTTTCATAACCCAAGTTTCAGAGCAAAATGTGCAGTAAGTCTTATTTGGTCATGCTTTTTCTTGAGCATAGTTTAGTTAATGACGGGGGAAGGAATTATGAAGAAGGGAGTCTTGCTACTGGGCATTTTAAGTTGAAAATGTTATTCTGTGTCTTTTTGGAAGTGGTTGTTGTTGATGTAAATTGTCCAGTAGCCTGGGTGATGGACACTAGCAGAAATGCTGACAAAATTAATGTACATGGCTCTACCATAATATCCCCCTCTAAAGAAGAAGTTAAGTGTCCTCTTCCAGAAATGAGGACCAGATAGTCTTAGCCATCTGAAATGTTTCTGCACCTAAAACCAAAGTAATTTTCTCCATTAAAGCCGGCTCCTTCTCTAGGATGTCTGGTGATTTCCAAGCTTAACATAATAGTCTCTTGGAAATCATAGATGCTTCTCTTGAAAGATCCATTTCTATAATAGACGGAGATATGAATAAGCCTGTAAAATACTCAAAATAAAGGTGTTAGGAATCAAAGAAAAATCAAAAAATGTTCTCAGGTTTGGTTTGGTTAAACATCCAAATCTGGATGTGTATTTGAAACTTATTCAAAGCTCTTAACTATACAAAATCAGTACCAGACTATTACCTTCCTGCTCTGTGATGGGAAGTCTTGGCATATGAAGTCACAAATTACATTGACTTTTTTTGCTGCCAAAGTGCATTGCATTTTCATGTCTAATTCTCTGTTCACTGCAGCCCTTAGGTCTCTTTCATCCTTCACTACTTTTCCAGGTTTCTGTCTCCTACTCAGCATTTGTGGGGGGTTTGTGTCCCTCCTCCTTAATTGACGCAGTGTAATAGTTTTCTTTTTTCCAGTTGAGTTTCTTCTGATTAGCCAGAAACACCACAATTGTACTGTCAGCCCCAGTGGTCCAAGAAGTCTGCTATACTTTCTCTGACATACGTAACAGAAACTTTAATGGACAATTATTAACCCCCCCGATAGATAATGTTTTTCCTAGCCAGACTCCCTAGTCTGCTTATGCCCCATCTTCTCATTATTCATATGCATATCTAATTCTTTTTTAAATTCTCTTAAGCCCTCAGCTTAGGAGAATTGTTTTTGGCAATATTCCTTTTCTGGAGTCTGCAATTGGTGTTATTTGCCTCTTTCATTCGGGTAGGCCTGTTTCAGTGCTGTATCCTGGTAAGTGTCTGAGTAACTGATTCCCCCTGTAGTTTTTGTTAGTCTGATCCTCCTCCAGAAGTGCATGTAAGCCAGTATGCTGTACTGGGGACCAGCTTCCCCAGGCAGCAATTTAAAGGGCCTGGGGCTCCCGGCAGCAGTTTGAGCCCCAGGCCCTTTAAGTTGCTGCCAGAGCCCCACTGCCGATGTCCTGGAGTAGCAGCAGTGGGGCTCAGGCAGCAATTTAAAGGGCCCGGGGCTCCTAATGCCACTACCACCGCAGGAGCCTTGGGGTAGTGGCAGAGGGGCTCCAGCAGTGATTTAAAGGGTCAGGGCTCCTGGCTACTGCAGCGGAGCCCCTGGTCCTTTAGAGCTCTGCCAGAGCCTGGAGCCCCGGGGTAGCGGCAGCAGATGGGAGCCCCAAGGGCTCCATCAGTGATTTAAAGGGCCTGGGGACTTAAAGGCCCCATCTTTTCCAGTTGAGGCCCTGCCCCACTGCTCAGGACTCCGGAGTATCAGTAAGTTCTTTAAGTTACTTTCACCCTTGTCCTTCTCTGTCTTGTGAAGGATGCAATGTTTATTGTAACTATTTAAGTTAAACAGCTCCATACATAATTCCCATCTGCTCTTTCTATAGCTTCTAAGCTTTCTTGATGTTGATCCTTTGTTTTACACCTCTCTCCTTGATCAGAACCTGGGTCTCTTCCTTTATGTCTTCATAATATAACTTGTCAGAGAACCACACAGTGAACAATCAGTATAGCTGCTATTTATAATCCTATATTACAGAAAAAAGACGTGTTACAGATTACACCAAAATCTTAAATCTGACTATTGTAAATTAGGAGCTCTAGGAAATCAGTATTATTTAATTTCAAAATATAAAAGTTTTATGTTATCTACAGTGGTAACAGTCTCTTATTGGGTGGAAAATGTGTAGTATCATCCTACTGTTAATCCTTAGTTTGAACTCTCATGGAAATCAATGGAAATTTTCCATAAACACAAATGACAGGATACAGAGTCTATACTGTTCATTTGCAAATAAGATCTGAAAGGTCTTTTCTGTTTCTGACCTCCTCTGCCCCATTATCTACACAAAAGTAATGCAGCTGGAAGACAGCGTTCATGGTAAAGAGAGGAAATAGCGCCTCGCCTGGATAAATCTTGTGAGTTCTGCTTTTGCAATGACGTGTCCTTTTTGTTTTCAATGTTCATTTCAAAATAAAAATTAGATTTACCCCCTGTACTCACCTGGCACTTTGTCTGTTTCCTTTTATTTAAACACGGTAAGCTTGTCAATTATGCTGGACTGGTGGGAGTGTTGAAAACGTTATTGGCAGCACTTCCTGTCTCTTATTCAGCTTTCTTTCCCATTGTTGGATGTTTTTGATCTGAACTTGGGATTTATCGATTTAATTAATCTAATCTCTGCAGTAGCATCCATGCTAACTGAAATGATTCTAACAAAGTTTTGTTGATCCCTGTAATCACTGAATGAGAATAAAGATATGATATAGCATATGGCAGCATTTCTTATCTGTGAGTCTTGCATTTAGTGTTTTAGAATTTTATTTTCCTTTTAATTGGAGCTATATTTCTGCTTAGTGAGAAGGTCACTCTGGCATGTTTCCTCTTTGACAAGGCTATGTTTTAAATGCTTCATAAAATCATACTTTGTTACTGTAGGTTATTCCACTAGAAAGTTTTACTACAGAAACATTATAGTGGATTGCTACAGTAACTTACTATAATGGTGTTGCAGACATTGTTTGCTCATAGTATAAAAACTTGCAAATTAGCTTAAATAACAACACCAGTACTCCAGGATCTGCAGAAACAAAAATACAATTGAACATCTACCTCTGCCTATATTACCCAGTGCTGCTCCCATTGATTTTAGTGGTGGAGAATTGGCCCTAAATGACTACTCCAAGCATGCTGCAATGTCAATGCACTTTCATTTTTAAACTACCAATCGACCTCAGTCAGGGGTTGCTTAGAATTCTCTTACCTAGGACAGACCCTCTTCCAAGGCACGAGCTAAAACATTTTGAATTTCACTGTGTAGTACTTACACAGCGATTTGTATAACAGACTGCAACTTGCATAGTCTGGTAATTGGTTTCAACTGTGTTTAATAAGAAGCAAAGTCTTGAAAGTAACTAGGATACTTCTCCAATGGATTGTACCTACTGAGGGAAACCTATCCTAAATGTTCAACTACTTAGGGACAATCTATATTCATTGCTATATTTGCTTTCTGCAACCAACTTTCTATACAACCTTTTATGAGTGCACCCAAATATTTGGATGCTAATATCTAAACTATATTGTTAAATTTATTAATTTAAATTTAGGTTATTGCTAATTTTGTATTGTGTATTGTCTGACTTTTTTAAACCAAACTTTGTACTTTTGGATAATTTAAGCACTATACCCAGATGTACAGACACTCTTTCCTTAACCTGTATATTATGTCATTTTAACCCTAGCTTTAATAAAATATAATATAATTTACAATTACATTTCACTTGTGTCTAGGGCAGGTTTCCAGTCTATGGATCACAACTCTCATAGTGATCAAAAACAGGAGTCAGGGATCATAATTACCCTGTTGCTTCTACTTCCTGTTGCTAAGTGGCAAAGAGGTTCTGGCTATATGAAAGAGGGGCATGAGGGGATTCCCCTGTGGCCCAGAGTGACCAATAAATGAATATTTCAGTTACAAAAGAACTTTCACAACTTTGTTTTAAGCATTTGTATTTATAGTATTTTAAAATGTATACCTTTATGTAGTGAGGTGAGGACTCACCAGCACGGCACCCCCTGCTGGTCATCCAAGAATTAGCTCTTTTTCCAGCTCAGAGCACTCTCTGCAGGCTGGTGGCTCACCTGCCTCAGGTCCCCGTGTCCTTCCTGGACCCCACTACCCTTTTACCTGGGATGCTGCCCCCTGGCAGTACCCCCACACTCTGGGTCTCCCCTCCCAGGGAACCTCCAAGCCCCTAATCCCACTTTGCCTCTGTGGCTACTGCCAGCCATCATCTAGCCCCTGCTCACTGGGGCAGACTGCAGTCTGTAATCACCACTCATCGTTGGCAAGGGGGGGTGTGGATCTGCTGCCTCTGCCTAACCCTGGGCTGCTCCATTTTTAGGTCTTGCTCAAAGCCTGCAGCCTGGGGGTTGCCAGGCTGGAGTTCTCCAGCTCCTCTTGCCTTCCCCCCAGCCCTTCTCTACTCTAGGTACCCTGAGTTCCCAGGCAGCCAGGTCCTTCTCTCTCCACAGGCAGAGAGAGACTCCTCCAGCTTCTAGCCCATAGCTCTCTTATAGGGCCAGCTATGGCCTGATTGGGGCATGGCTCCAGCTCTGGCTGCTTCCCTGATCAGCCTTTCCCACCCACAGCCCTCCCCAGGGCTGAATTTAACCCCTTCAGGGCTGGAGTGGAGTGATCACCCCACTACACTTTACTTTGTTTCATAAACAATAACAGATGTTGTTATCATACAAATCTGATTTCACTTACAGGATTCCCTTAGCAAATAAAATTGTAAGCCATCTTTATTAAGATTGCCTTTAGTCCCTGCATGCCCCATCTTAAGTATATGAAATATTGCACATATGTAAATAACTAGCAAGTCTTAAGAGTGTCTACTTTGACTCTGGACAGGCTCCAGAGATGTTCTAGAGCTGAAAGGGAAATAGTTTTCCCATCCTGTGGAAAAATGTTGAGATTTTCCTGTCTTAAATTGGGACAAAGTCAAACTCCCTAAAATTTCTATGAACAAAAATCTGAAAACCATTTTGTTTTGGGTTACAAGCAAAGATTTTTTTTGCTAACTGCATTTTTTAATTTTGACCATTTTAAAATTGTTTTTTTAGTTTTCTTAGCTTAAATTTCAAAGCAAAAAGTTGTTTTGAACTGGAAGTAGGAATTTTTCAATTAAAAATGCTGAAACAAAACATTTTGACAATTGTGAAACTTTTTTCAATTTGAGAAATTTGTTGAAACTAACCCCTTTTCCACAATAAAATTCATTTCAATAAATCAGCATTTTTCAACAACAAAATATTTTTGTCTAAAATTTCCCAACCAGCAGCACTTCTGACTTCTTCTCCTGATCTACTGACTTGGGAATTTTACACCAAAGGAACACTTGACAAAGATTGGCATTAAACAACTGTGCAATGGAGGTTTGGGGGTGTGTGTGTTTGTTTTTTTTCAACAAAGCTTCTGGAATCCCTGAAAGTCCTGGATTCAGCAAAACTATCAAGTAAAATCAGAGGCGGACAAGTGCTTCACCACCATGACCTGTTCTGTGATCCAATGGGAAGTGTTCCTCGGACATAAATATGTGTAGATATAAAAAAAGGATAGTGTGGGATTTTCAAAAGCACTTAAGTAGGTTGGGTGCCAAACTCCCATTGAAGACCAGTCAGAGCTGGGTACTTGACTCTGTTAGGCACATTTTAAATCTCACCCAGAGTAAATATTACACCATAAGCTATTATAACAGAAGGAAGATGGCAACCTTCTGCAATGACGGTGCCATCAATCTGGTGACCAAACACCAGTTGGTGGCCCTGAAGTCTAAAAAGCAACTCAAGAAATGATCTCAAGTGAAATGACTTCCCAGGGACGACATCAAAACATAGGCTCATACATACTTGTATGCAGGCTCAAAGCAGAAGTTGCCCTCCTGCAAAATATGATTATTTGACCAAACTGTTATGGAAACAGAAAACTGATGTCCTTGTGCTAAGAGAGTCTCTCTTATTGGATGACAAAAAAGCATTGAAATGTCACATCACTCAGTGGCACACCAACAGTGTAGGAGCTGAATTTTATAGTTGTACTAATTGTAATAAGAATTGATGTAAACTTTAATTTCATTCTATAACAGAAAGGAATGACTGTCTGAAACTGTGTGATGTTCCCAGTATGCATTACAATTAGGACCTGTTATGAAGTTTAGTTCATAAAAGACAGGATTTTGTATTGTGTCTATGACAAATAGATTAGAGAAATGTTAAGGGCCTAAAGCCGCAATGTAAATTGTTTTAGTTATAAGATTTAGCAAGGCTTAATTTACAATGTATTCTGCTACCTTTTAAAGATGTAAGAGATTGTGTGATTGTTTGTGTGAAAGAGGAATGCATGCATCAGGAAGAGAGATCACAGATATCCAGATGATCAAGAAAAGTGAGAGAAGTCTTGAAAAGACCAGAAGACAATCAGAAAACATCCATTGTATTGGATGCTAAACATATTAAGCAGCATTGACGGGCCTCAGAGGTGAGCAGGCATCACTGAAGGTGAGGCCACAAATAGAAGTTAATGATTGGAAGCCCGACAATGACCGTTGGGAAACCCCAAGATTAACATTACTTAAAAACTAATGATTACAGGATGACATTGCAAAATGCATGGACTCAAATGGAAATTTACAAGTATAAAGCTTGGGTGTTTGCCATGAAACTCTGGGTTCAGTCCTGCAAAGTCTTGGAGCATCAGATCATGACCAACAAAGCCCCCAGCTTCTTACTTGTGCTCAATCTAACTGGCCATTAGATTGACTCGAGCTACAGCAAGAGACTGGTAACTATGAACATCAACTGACAGGACTGTGTGCATGATTTGTGTGACTGAAACGCATATGCTAAATGATGTATTCTTAATAAAGTACAGTGTATTGCCTTCCTCTTATAAAAGATCCTGTGTGCTTTGTATAGCATAACATTTTCAGTACCTAAAACATGGACTGGCAACATTCATGAGACAAGAGCTTTGGAACATCTGGTCCGTGGACTGGAACATTTCAACATGATATGCTATCACAACAGTTATTATAAAAGAAGGATAATAATCATATTTAGCCAGTTATATTGCTACTTCCACAGAATAATCTCAGAGCACTTTACAGACACTAATGAAAGAATTGGTATGCAGTAGAGTACATATTTCATTCAACTATGGTCAACACTGGAGTACAATGAGCAGATATAGCCTGATCCTGAGTTGTGGTGTTCATACTCAACTCCCTTGCCTTCCAGTCAATAATAATGTCTGAGTCAAAGACCTCAGAATTTAACCATATATTTTTTAATGTAATCATTAGTATTTTACTGTGCATTAGAAACTCTTTATCGTAAAAGGACCCCCCTCCGCAAAAAAGTTTTCTGTAATATATTCTTTTCATACTATAGCTTTTAGGTAAAAATTATATAGTTACTATGCTTCCTGTAGTACACTAATACTATAGTTATAGATCAGTGGAACTGACTTCCCACTGCCTTGCTCTTTGGGGAGTCATTTACATTTGTGCAAAGTGATGTAAAACTCTGCGAAATTCAAATTATGGCATTTTACCACCATGAACACACAAGGCAGGAGAGAATCAGGCCTACTAATTTTAATATAATTATTTACTGGACTGGGACAATTTCTCTACATATCTTCTTTTGAACAATACTGCATCCTGACATCATGTGGTAGAAATAGCCTCAAGAGCAGCTTCCTTTGTACTGAAATGTTCAGATAGCTCTGCAGTGCTATTCCACCATTTGGAAAAGATGCTATTGTACAGATTGTATCCTGTAATGTAATTTGATGGACAGTACTAGGATGGAGCAAATTATTACCCTGCAGAAACTCCAGGCAGAGTGGGTGTAGGTTTTTTGTTTTGTTTTCCATAGAAAATTTAGAATTGTCTAGATCCTATTAACCCTGTTGAACTGACCTTCCCTTTGTGAAGCTTGTTGTTTAAATTATATGTAATTATATAGCATAAAAACAGCCTTTTTTTCACTCACTGAGTAAAGGTCACTTGTTGTGTTTCTCTTTTCCAGAAATACTTTAAGTTGTTTTGCAGCTTGTGTTACCCACAATGGTAACTAGAAAGATGAATGAACACTCATCACTCAAATTCTGCATCTTGTTTGATCTGACTCAGTTTGGGATGGAAATTCTTTGCTTGTGTAAAGGAGTGAAACTCCAATAAATCCAATAGAGCAGTGCCTATTTACACCAACAGAAAATTATTTTCATTGATTTTTCCAAATTAAACATCAGGATTTAGATGCATGAATCTCTTTTACATTAATACGATTCCTACAACCAAAACATCATTTTGTTAGTGTAACTACCATTAGGACCTATTCTGCCATAATTACAAGTAGAAATCTCTTTGAATTCAAAAGGAGTTTAACTTGAACTGAAATTAATGCAATATGTGCTAGGGTGTGGCCAATCGTTGTCAAAAAATGTACATGTCAAAATCTGGTTGAAAGATTTTGTGTTTAAATATATGGTCTTTTAAAAAATAATGAACTGATTTTATTGAAAGAATTATCAAAATTGTTAATTAAATTTTCCAGTTGTCAAAAACCTTTTGGTAAACAAAATGTCAATAAGTATTTTGATAACTTCTATAATTTTTGATAAAAATATAATTTTTATAGAATATAATGGAAAAAATGAAAACTTTCAAATGTTTGATTTTTTCCACTATTTTTTTCAGAAATTTTTAAACCTAGTTCGAGTATTTACAAACCACAAATCAGTAACACTTCAAAGGAACATGGTCAACAAGTTCAAATGTTTGTTTGTTTTTAAGGTTAGGTACCTTACTCCAAGCTTAGGTACCTAAATATTTTAGGTCTGTTTTTCAGTTGTAGATTTTTAGTACGTCTGAAAAGCAGGTCACTTATTTAGACTTCTACTTTGGTTTAATGCGCCTAGCTTTAGGCATACATTTTAAAATTCTGACTGAAGGGCAGATTTTCATAATCATCAGCTAAAATACATTATTTTGTTAGAAGGCTGCCACCTTATACTATGAATCAATTAGATCCTACAAACTAAGCATGTTGCACTGCATCAGTACTTGAAGTGGGAGACATTCAAGGAACACCTAAGCGGTGCTGGTGATTGAATAGAGAGCACCCACACCTCTGAATCAGTATTCAACAAATACCCCAGAGCAGTGCTGGGAAGCCTGTGTTGATAAGGTACAGTAGACTCTCGATTATCCAAGATGATAGGGAAAAAATTAATCCTGGTTAATAAAATCCCAGATAATCACCATCCATAGGGAAGGGGGGTGGGAAAGGAGGGGTTGGTTCACCAGCTACCCTGCGCCGGGGGTCGGGGGAGGGGGTGTTGGTTCACTGGCTGCCCTGCACCCTGGTGGGGTTTTTGTGTGCAACAAAGCCAGAGCCAGCCCTGTGAGTTATGTGTATTTTTTTTGACATCCTGGTTAATCCACAACCTGGTTAACCCAGTCCTGGATAATCAAGAGTTACCTGCCCCTGGATACTTCCACTGCATGCATCCGACGAAGTGGGTATTAGCCCACGAAAGCTTATGCTCTAAAAAAATTTTAGTTAGTCTTTAAGGTGCCACAGGACTCTTTGTCACTTCTGCAATTCCAGACTAACACGGCTACCTCTCTGATTCTTGACAAGAGTCTACTGTACCATCTTTTGGCTGAGTTCTAAATCCAGGCCTTCATTATCTGTGGTCATTAAAGATCCCACTTTCTATAAGAGTAGGTGTATCAGCTCTTCTGTCTTAGCTCTATTCCAACCAGTGTAATTATATTAAATAAAGCCAGAAAACTGAGGGGGACACATGAATGTTTAAAACAGT
The DNA here is from genome assembly GCA_007922305.1 of Dermatemys mawii. Lineage (NCBI taxonomy): Eukaryota > Metazoa > Chordata > Testudines > Dermatemydidae > Dermatemys > Dermatemys mawii. The sequence continues at coordinate 29,354,760 of ML677352.1, forward strand.
TTTCCCACCCACCTCTTTTTATTGTCAAAAGATCATTTTTATCAACATTTTCCAGCTGGCTCTGCTCACTAAGCTGAAATTGTCACTGTGCCTCATCAATGGTGAGAGAGATGGTCAACTTAACTCATGATCGTGTTCTCAGGAGGCAATGTACCCGCACACTGTCCCCCATCCTAACAATTCTTAGGTCTTTTAGCAAGTAAAGGGCTTTCTTTGTCAGGAATATTTTGTCTTCTACTCTTTTTTAAGCAAACTAACGGGGGGGGGGGGGAAGAGCAACCACAGTCCAAGTGCGTAAACCCGTGCAGTCTATGTGCTTGTGGCAAATCTGCATTGACTTGCAACTGGTGGGTAACAAGTTGAAGACCAAAAGAGTTGAAACAAGAGTACAAAGTGACTTCTTCAAATGGGGGTAAGATAAGAGGAGGCACAGTTCCACTGTATTGGCTCATACCAGCTGCACGAAAATGAAAGCGTTCCAGGATATTCATTCTTAAAGCTACAATATCTCTTCTGCTCAATTATCCACCACAGATGCAGCACTCTGGATATATACTTCCTCATCATATAAAATGTGATTGCCCTTCCCTGTGTCAGCATTTACACCAGCACAAAGTGCAGGTAAATCGTTACCACTCTAATGTAGCAAAAATTTACACCCAATTTGGCAGCTTAAAGCAATGGACAATCTGACCCTTGTTGATAGCATTACAATCATTAATGAATTACTTTCTCACCTTAGCTTCAATGGGAGCAGAATCAGACCCTTACACTGTAAGAAGAAGGAAAAGTGATTTGGTCACTCTGCAAGACTACCATAACGGCGTACTAACAAGCAGCACTGTTGTCTTTGGCTCTGTGGCCAATCAACATGTCAGCTAAAGTAGATTTGATTTTGAAAAGTCTTACAGATCCCAATAAAGATCAGCAATCATTAAAATTAACCACATGCTGATTTAATCAATGTATAGCTTTGTTAATTACTGGCTCTTTCTTCATGTCCATCTGTTTTTAGGATTTTAGTGAACCTGCAGCAGATGTTCATGTAAATATAATAAGCTGGTTGCCATGTAAATATAATGTTTTGAAGAGTGTTTGTGTAACAGCCTTTCAATTTATGTATGCGGTTCTCAGTACCACATTGTTAGTGGCTTAAATGCAAAACTGATAACTTTGTTAAAAGCCCCATTAGTCACAGTTTCTACATTAAGCTTTTTCACCCCAATTTTTTGTAATTTTTCTCAGTTGGATCCGACCCTTGAGATATGTCATTGCATTTATAAGTGTGTCCTGGGAGCAGCAACACAAAAATGAAAAAGAACAATTCCATTCTTACTCAGTTCAAGAGTATAAAAAATAATTACCAAGATCACAGTAAATACGATGCATTCATCTTGCATTGTACAAGTGAAAAGTGGTTTGTGTAGATAAATGTTTCAGCTTTGGAACAATCATCGCTATTTAAATCTTTCAGCCTATCAAGGAAAGTAATTCACTGAGTCGTAGTAAGGGTAGCAACACTTACCAGTTTAACTTTTATTGCGGCGTTGCTCAAATAAATGTGGGAGTTGATCAGAGTGAAATATGACTGAATTGGGCAGGAGGAAGATTACATAAAACAAATTAGCAGGCTTCTTAAGCCCTGAAATTGCATTTTTTTAATGAGTACACTGTAGTAGAGACTTTAAAGAAAAATTTTATTTTTCCCCCAGGATGTACAATGTGTGAGCTTGGGTGGTTGACAATGTCATACAAATCAAACTGAATTGTAGCTACAATGTTTTTTTTAAAAAGTACAAAACCAGTCTTATAAATGTCAAAGTATAATTCACAAATGAACATCATTTCATATTAAACACATAAAAATAAAATGTAGGACACCAATTATTAGAGTACTAAGACTGATGAAGCAGGCACAGTCTTTTTTGTTCATATTTGTACAGTGCCTAGCACAAAGAGGCCCTACTCCATGACTGAGGCTCCTGGGTGCTACTATGATACAAATAATAATTAAAAGAAATAGATTTTTTTTTCACTCAGCAGTCAGAGGTAAATGTAAAATTTTGTGTGTCATTTCAGTGGTTTTGAAGGGTACTGGCATGGAAAATTTGGAAAATGAAGTCCTGTCTTCATAGAACAGAAGAATCAGAAGCAGTAACAACACAAATTTCCCCTTACTAGTTCATCCCTGGCCCTGAAGGCATCAAATCTAGCAGTTCTTTAAGCCTCAGTCACTGGCCTCTCTCCTGAAATTGCCACCTAAAGTGCCAATATGGCTGTAGATGTTAGGAACTGGATCGATGCCAAGAAACACATTTTACATTGGCCATAAAGTAGTCAGCAAATGACAATAACTTTCACGGAGTACCAGCTTGGACTGTGTTTGCGCATGTAAATCTGGATGTGAAAGACTACATAGATATCTCATTACCAATCCTTTGGGCCAACCAGTCAGCAGTGCACCTGTTTGCAATTCTGATTCAGTAGAGCACTTCAGTACATCCTTTTTCAGGATAGCATAAGTAATGCTTAAGTACTGTCCTGAACAAATGTCTTCTCGAATTGAAGCCTTAATGGGGAAAGATTGGCTATAATAAGAACCAATATTAACTCATAGCTGCCTTTCAGTCTTATTCCCAAAAGTTATCACTACAATAAAATGGGCATAAGAACAACTGGAGTTGTGCCTGCTATAGCTAAAATTAAATTCCAAATTTCATTCTCACTTACCTTTTTCAGTTGCTTATAACTTTCTGAAACAAATTCATTTAGGGCTAAAATATGCCAGACTTGGTCTCATCCAAAGGGTATTTTTTGAATTCAAAGTTTGAACAATGTTGGTAATGATTTTTTTTTAACAGTATGAGTGAGAAACATATTTTGCAAGTTTTGCAAGACTTTTCCAAGTCTCACCTTGGAAATTGTACTCCAACAATTTTTTAAAATGCCAGAAGTTGGGGAGTTCAAAATTAACTTATTTGATATATTTCATTGTACACTGAAAAGCAAGCTATGTGTGTGGAGAAAATGGTTTAGTGCTTTGAAAGTTATGTATGATCAAAGTTAATTTTTTGTGCATATGATTAGAATTTTCCTGTAGGGCTTTATAAAAGCATGTTAAGGATCCACTTAATGACATCCATTTAAGGATGACCTGCTCTGCTGTCAAAGTTTTTTTTTTAGCTTGCCAGCTCCACAAGCCAGATATCGCTGGTTCAAGGAATCTGCAAGACTGTAAAATCCACAGGTCAAATGTCTTCACACCAAAGAACAAAGCTCAGTCAGGATGGCTCCATTCAAGTCAACTTTGTTAGAGCTATTAGGAACATTGAACACAGGTTCAGCATTAAAGCACTTAATCCAGATAAGGTACATCAGCACAGACCTACGCAGAATAGCTGTGAGTCTAGCAAGTTACAAATTTTCCTCCAAAGGCAGTAGAGTTTGTAATTTTTAAAAGATGGATAGTTTTTCCCATCCACACCTCCTCCCTTTCTTCTTAAAAGAAATGCAGCTCAGAGAAATTAAATACAAGAACTTGTATTAATGCAATGTAAAGACTCAGGGTATGTCTACACTATTGCTGGATCAATGTGTAGCGATCGATCCATTTGAGGCCAATTTATCGCATCTAGAGCAGATGTGATAAATTGATCCCCAAGCATTCTCTCGTTGACTCCTGTACTCCACTGCTGCAAGAGGCGTAGGCGGAGTCGATGGGGGAGCGGCAGCAGTCGACTCACCACTGTAAAGATGCCACGGTAAGTCAATCTAAGTACGTTGATTTCAGCTACGCTATTCTCATAGCTGAAGTTGCGTATCTTAGATCGATTTCCCCCTCACCAGTGTAGACCAGGGCTAAGAAACCAAGTATCTCAAAGTCTTAGATTGTAAACTTTATGGGGTAGGGACCTTCTTTTTCTGATGCATTTGTGCAGCATCAAGCACAATGGGGCCTTGATCCATGACTGGGACTCCTAGGTACTATCATAATAAAACTAAATAATAATGAGAAATCTGTATATTCTTTCCTCTGAAATTACTAGAGTTACTCTGGATTTACACTGGTGTAACCGTGTGCAGAATCTGGCCCACTATCCTGACATTGGAAAGTGGCAGAAATAATTTCCTTTGGTCTGAAACTTTAATCCATTACAGAGGAGACTGGCTTTTAGAATCTAAAGAAACAAGACATTACGTTCCAGGCAGAATATTTTCTGCTCAGGTCACACCTCATATGGATATCTAAGTTATCAAAATAAGTCTGGCAGTCATAAGGGCACAGATGTCATATTTTGCCACCAATTTAGGGGCAAGTGACCCAACAGCCTTTCAGTTACAGCATACCTGAATAGCTTTGAGGAGGTTATTATTACTAACACTACTTCTGAGGATGGTATTAGCACTGCAACCATTACCACTGGAAGGAGAGAGCAGGCACAGAAACAACACTTCCACCCCCTCCAATTCCAATCTTCAGGAGTAGTCTTTCTTTCTCTTCTGCATTTTCCTTTCTCACTTTGTCGTGTTTCTATCACTTTAAATTAAGAGCAGTGGGTGGTGGGAAATCATTGTTCTCTGTGTGTGAGAACCAATTTGCAAACTGGGCAGTTAGTTTTCTGCTGCTTGAACTTGTTTTGATTAAAGTCATTGTGTTTATTTAATGCAAAGACAGAGGGGCTCAGTTTTTCTCTATGAAAGGCAATACAATTTGATCCTTTCACTATGAAGCTACAATCAGTTTAAGCTATTTTTGTACCTGCAACATAGACAGATCAACCAGATGCAGGGGAGGATCAGGGTTTTAATGGGAGAGTGGAGAGATCTTACTTGCAACAGAACCTTGAAACCTTTCAAGTTTATCCAGCATTCATTAATTTTAATATGTTCCCTTGATCAACTTAACATCTGGTTTCTTTGCATGTATCTTTTAAGCCCATTTGCCCTTGTAAAAATAATACTCATATTATTCATGATTTCTAATAAAGTTGCTAAGTAAAATATAAAATAGTATAGAGCTCTTTCCAGTTTTAAAATAAAACAGACTCCAAGGAGGCTTTTTCATTGTTTTGGCCTTTGCAGTCACATAGGGTAGGCATAAATTAAGAATGTGACACTGCACCCCATATTCGTCATAATAATAGTGTTATGATATGATTATGACATAATTATGATGAATTTTGTACAAGATAAGTCACGTGAAGTGCCATTGAAAGTTTTTGGATTTGCTGAATATGAAGATCCTATTTGTATGCATGTATCGTTTTTGTATCGAAGTTATGGATATTGACTAGAGATCTGTATTTCAGATGGGCTTACTCTGGAAAACATGCACAGACAGTCTTTTAGGTCCAACAGTGAATAAGCCAGATAGTGCTGATGGTCCATCAGCAAAGACAATGGACCCTGGAAGAACTTAACCTTCCTGTGAATGCTTCAGACAGCCTGCAAGTAATAGCTGTTATGACTCAGCAAGGTATGTAAGAGCATGTGACCCAGGCCACATGACTCTGGACTCCATCTTGGGATGTCAGTGTTTTTCCACAAACTGAGGTTTGGGACAAAAGAGTTCCTGCCATATGCTAAAGCTACATAAGACAGGGAGTGACAGTATCTGTTGTATTTCACTCCCCATATAAGAAGTCTCTTGGAAACACCTCAGGAACAAAGACTGAACTTGGGGAAGTGCTGGACCCAAGATAAAAGGATTTCTAGGGGATTCCAAGCTGTAAAGCAGGTATAGCTTGTGCCTTAAGAATCTGTAGTCTGCTTGTAGCATCAGCCAGGATGACAATTTGCTAATTCATATCCTATCATTCTAGTATCCTATGCTTAGTTTGCGTTTTTGTTTATTTGCTAGGTAATCTGCTTTGATCTGTTTGCTATCTCTTGTCACTTAAAATCTATCTTTTGTAGTTAATAGAAGTGCTTTTGCTTTATCTAAGTCACTGAGTTTGAGTGAAATGCATGGGGAATCATAGCTTAAGTTGCATATTCCTTTCCACATGGGCAGGATGGAAATCTATGAGGTTACACTGTACAAATCCCTGTGCAGTGCAAGATGGTATAATTTTGGACTTATGCTCCAGTGGGGGTGCATGCTTGGGGAGCTGAGATTTACCTTGACTGTAGCCTTTCTTCTGTTGCTTCATGCAGTGGTTAGTGAGAGAGCCTTCATGTAACTGCAGCTGAGTGGGTCCCTATGTGTGTGTATGCTGATGGAAGTGTAAGACCAGGAGCAGGTCTGCAACTTGTCACAGCAGCACAGTAAGAGAGGGAGCTCAAGCTGGTGGTCCAGAGGGCTCTGAAGTACCCCAGTTCCAGGTGGCACCCCAGGGGAACCCATCACAAAGAGTGCCAATGTCACTGAAACAATTTCACTAGTGAGTGAATTCTCCCTTAGGTCCAAGTGTTGGGGGAAGACTGTGTGATCAGATCCATTCCAGCCATGGTCAACTTATATATTCTGGAGATTTGACCCTAGCTTTTCCAATAGTTGAGGAATGTAGGCACATGTGTCCAGAATACACAGATCTCATTCCTTGGCTGGCTTCAGTAACTATGTTAGCAATCAGCCAAGGGAGTCGTTTAAAGTGAGCATGACCATTATTTATTTTTTCTGATACTTTAGGTCTCAATACCACACTAACCGCTCCAGTGGGGCTGCTCATGTGCTTGAAATTCAGCATGCATGTAAACATTTGTAGGATGAGGGCCTTAGCAACTGTTAGAGCTATACTGCTGGTGGGTGTATTAGGAAAGAAAAAACTCAAACACATTCTCATTCAACCTGGCTGATCCACTGCCACCTGTTCACAGGCAGTGTTCTGGGAAAGGGAACAGCTAATAGGGAGGCACTAGGACAAGATGCTCAGTAGACAGCAGTAGATTTTGGATGAGCAGGATACAGTAAGTGAGATGGTCTGATACAGAAAAAGGAGCTCCCCTTCCCTTGCTGCAAAAGTAATGTCCGTCCAGCTTGTTCCCTCCTGCCCTTCTCCAGCAGGGAGGAGGTAGCATTGCTCCTAATGCTAGATGCCCCAGTAAGGGTGTATCCTGGTGAAGGATGACATTGCTATGGTGAATGCTGGTTACACAGATGTAGTCACTGGCATTTTGTACCACACGCCTCTCCATGCACATCAGGTATTGTCTTTTGTAAAGATATAACGCCTCCTCATAGTGCTATTCAGACACAGATCAGCCTCACAAGAGATGCCAGGGAGTCTAAACCATTAGACATATTACTCAAATTTATTAGGATTGTCAGCTCTTTGGCAGGGACCAACTTTTTCATCAGTCTGTACACTTGGGGCCTGATACATGATGGATTTTTAGGTGCACAAAATGCACAGAAATATTAATAATAATAATCTCTCAGGTTAATATTCTGAACAGAGATAAAATTCTGGTCCCATTGAACCACAAAACTCCCATTAACTTCAATAGGGGCAGGATTTCATCCTAGGAGTTTTACATATTTACAGCTTTATATTCATCAGCTAATCCTGGAATTGTAGCTTCAAGAGAAGGGAAAAAGGCCTCGAGTTTCTCTATTTCACTTTTCAAAAATCAGATAAAATGTGGAAAAGCCTGCTTCACAAATTGTACTTGGCAATGGCAAAGATGAAAAACTATACACCCTTTCTTCAGATGTTTAACCTCCAAATCAAAGCTAAGGACCCCTTCATGTGATTGACTCTAACTGGAGTTACATCTGGAAAAGGTAAAACTTTAATAGAGTTCCACAAAATAAAACATTTGTCCATCGCTGCTTCAACCTTAACATCCACTCAGGGCAGACAAAAAGGGGAAAGTTACAATCAAAGATCTATTGTCTCCTGGAAGAGAGATGGCCCAGAAATGTCTCCCTATATCTATGGGTGTCGACACAGAGTGTGTTGCCAAAGGACATAGGCGCCGACTTTAGCCGGTGCAGATGGGTGCTCACACCCCCCGCCCCCAATGCTGCCCCAACTCGGCCCCTTCTCCACCCCCATTCCAATCCCTTCTCCAAATTCCTGGCCCCGCCTCCTCTCCCGGACATGCCACATTTCCCCTTCACGCCCTCCCTCCCAGACTTGCCTTTCACGCGCTCGGTAAACCTGGGAGGGAGCATGGAGAAGTGGAGCAGCAGCATGCTCAGGGCAGGAGGCAAAGCGGAGGTGAGTTGGGATGGGAGAGGAGTGCGGGGAGGGCCACAGCAAGTAACTTGGGGGGGGGCGCAGAGGAACTACTCCCCGCCCCACCTCACCTCTGCTCTGCCTCTTCCCCTGAGTGCACTGCCGCTGCTCTACTTCTTCCCCTCCCAGGCTTGCTGTGCCAAACAGCTGATTCACGGCAAGCGGGGCAGGGGGAGAACTGGAGCAGTGGCAGCATGCTTAGGGGAGGAGGCAGAGCGGAGGTGAGGTGGGGTGGAGGGGTGGGGAGCTGCCGGTGGGTGCTCTGCACCCACCAATTTTTCTTTGTGGGTGCTCCAGCCCTGAGGCACCCACAGAGTTGATGCCTATGCCAAAGGAGATCATTAAAAAGGATCAAACACCTGAACTACTGATGGGGCAGATTCTTAATTCATTTTCAAAGTCTACTTTGAGAGGGATTTTAAGGATAATTAGAAAAGGTTTGTTCTAATGTCAGCCGGTGGCATAATGAGAAAACTGACAAAATGCTGAATTGCATATTCCTAATGATTTTCCATCTGCCTTCAAAAAATATTTCCTCTAATAAATACTTGATTTTCAGCTGGTGGAAAGGTTACTTTATTCTCCAATTCATTATCTTCTTCTGTCAATAGAGTGGTTTCTTCCTCTAACAGCTGAATTTTATTCCCCAACTCTCACATGCAAACAAACATTTTAGGGGCCTGAAAACAGCTCCAAATGTGCAGGACCAATTAAATACTTGAAGCATACATTTAGGCCAGGGGATAGATCCCCAGTCTCTGGAAAGTAGGGTGACCAGACAGCAAATGTGAAAAACTGGGATGAGGTTGGGGGTAATAAGTGCCTATATAAGAAAAAGATCCCAAAATCAGAACTGTCCCTATAAAATTGGGACATCTAGTCACCCTACTGGAAAACTACATTAACAGAACAAGTGAGGATTTCCTTTGCACAGTGACATTGATCCAGAATAGCTGGCTCAGCATCCCTGCTTCTATTCTTTATGCACAGGGAGTGGGAGGGGTGTGGTCAGCAAATCCTCACCAGCACAATAACCCTCAGAGGGCTAATGGTCTGGCACAGGATACAGCAACACTGAAGCCTGCATATGGGTGATAGAGGTGGACAGGAGTTTGATGTTGGTAGGAAGGAGATAAAGGTAGGGGAAGAGAGAACAAAAGAGAAGGAAGAACAGACAGGAAAGGAAAGGGAAAGTACAGACAAATAATGGTTAAGAAAAGAAGGGGATATGAAGGAAAGGGAAGACTAGACCAGAGAAGAAATATAAACTGAGAAAGAAAAACAATTAAAATAAAGGAAAAATATATAAGAAGGAGTAGGCAAAGAGGGGGACAAAGAAGGAAAAGAAATAGAGGGGAAAAAATAAGAGGAAGAGAGACACGGGATTACCGCACTACAGTGTAAATACATTTTTGCTGAGTGGTGGATGAGAAACTATGCATCTGCATTCGTTTGGCTTTAAGAGAGGCTTCCTTTGGTATTGTACAGATATCTGACTCCACAGGTAGTAGCTGGTAACAGCCTTGAGGTGGAAAGCATCTGCTGAGTGAGTGGTAGGCTACAGCTTTGTTGCCGGTTGTAAATGTCAGTAGATGCAATGACTGTTGCATAAATTAATGTACCATTTCACAATCCCTGGAAATGTTGCCTTTGCCTGTCTTGAGATATTAAAGATATATTGGATATAGGCTATACATTGCTAACTTATCTTCCAAAAGGCCAGTTCTCAGATGCTGCATGACCTATCCATTTCTCCATATGAAGCCTTTTGTCTAGTTCTTCTGTTACAGCTGGAGTGCCCAGCACAGCTTAGGAGGGAATAAAGTATACTTATGTCCCAATAAAGTAATGATAGCATACATTGAATCTATGACAAATTCTTTGTTTATCTTATTTATGTTATTCTTTTTGGGTTCTCTGCTACCTGTCTTTATTGTATGTATTGCAGAGATGATCCCAAACCAAAGCCTCATATCCAAGTATCTCCAAACTTTATGGGAAATGACAAGGAGGTTTGCAATCCAATCCCGGAGCTAAATGTTACAAATATCCTATATACACAACTGGCTGACCCCAAATCCCAGCTACAAATAGCCTAGTAAGTGTGCCCATGTTCCGGATACGGTGGTTTAGTGGGTATGGTCATGTTTCCCTCAAGTGGCTGGTTCCATGTTTGGAACAAGCAGCTACTTTTTCTTTCATTAAAAGGTAATTCTTTTGCTCAAGTGCTAGAAGCTTGGGGGTTTGGTGCAGGAGGTTCTGGGTTTGATCTCTCCTAATGACCATCTCCCTGTGCATATCCAGTTATGATTCATTAAACACTGACACCCTGGATGGGACTTGAACTCTTACGGCTCTGAGATGCTTGGGAAAAACTTGCCTAATAGAGAGAGTATATAAGAGCCCCCTGCAGCTAAGCATGTATTTAATTGTATACACGTGAGTAATTCCATTGAAGCCGACGAACTACTTATATGTTTAGAGGCTTTGCTGGACTGGAGTCTAAACTGTGGTTTAGTGATGTGATCATGTCTCCCACCTGTCAGCTTTTCCTCCTGACTATACGAGCCTACTACATACTCAAAGCTTAGTTAAGCAGTGAATAAGTAGCAGGCTGTAAAATCCATTTAATAAAGCCTCTGAGGCAGACAAGATCACATGCACTAAACCAGTGTATTACATCAATATGTCCCCCTATTGTGTTTCAATCCAGATAAAAATACTGAATCCGGGGGCTCATCTCACTCATGCTCAGTCTGTGTGAAGGTATTTTTGTATGCGCATTACCTAGCAACTGATCTTGTACGTCAATTGGAGAGGACTTGAAAAATAGCACTTTTATTCGGGAAGGACAGGAGAGAAAGCTTCCTGCAGAAAGCTGAAGCTGGGGATCTCATTTTGTTTGGAAAGGGGCTCCACTTTGGTTTGTCCTCTTCTGTTTTAGCTCTGAAAATTCTGGTCTTCGGATATGCACTGGCAATCACTTGAGGGGCCAGGAGAGGGAGACAAGGAAATGGGAGTAAATCATGAAATGGCTCCGTTCAAACTTCTTTTGATCTTTTTAGTTCCTACTCTGATTGGCCAGGTAGGCTGGTGCTGGCAAGCACCACCTTAGTAGGTCAGACCATTTGCACTTTGTGAAGAAGGAAACACAAGTAGCCAGAAAACTTTATCATTAGCTGAAAAATCCCAAGAGCAGAGCCTGCAGTCCTTGACTTGGATTTTTCAGGATGTTCATTTCTTTTTTTGAGACAAGCAGGAGGAATATTGAGGTTAGCTCCCACCACAGATTCTTTTTTTTCCTAAGAAGAGTAAATCAACTAGTCTAGAAAAATTAAACAATCATAGAAAATAATCATTGTAGGTGAGCAAAAGTTCATCTAAACTAGACTGGCTTGATTATCTATATATAACTGTATTTTTACAATTTATAAGCAAATTGGTGGATGCATTTTATTAACATTTCAGTTGCTGTTTTATTTCTGAAAATGATCCACACCCAATACTAGGAAAGCCTCTGTTCTCCTCCACTGAGTCTTACTGTGATAAAATTATTACAGGACAATGTGATTCAAAAGGACAATGGAAATGAATAGCAAGAATGAAACCTTATACACTTCTACCTCTATATAACGTGGTCCTCGGGAGCCGAAAAAAACGTACTGCAGTATAGGTGAAACCGTGTTACATCGAGGTAGAGGAGTGCGCAGCCACGTCCCCTGGAGTGCTCCTTTACCGTGTTGCATCAGAATTCACCTTATATTGGACCATGTTATATCGGGGTAGAGGTGTAATTGAGAATGAAATAAAACTGAAACTTGCAGATAGAATACTAGTGTTAATGTCAGTCTGAGTGTCTAATTGTGCCATTTAAGAAGTCATTGTTTTTTCATAAATATTTTTGAGGTGATATACAATTCATTATCACTATTAGGCATATTAAATTATGATATATTAATGGGGCCAAATTGTGAAGTCCTCTCTCATTTTTTACTCCCCTTTACTGAGAAAATCTCCCACTGGCATTTTAGGATATAGCCCATTATTATTACTAGATACAGTCTTATTTACAATACTTTCAGTTATATCTGAAAGATGATATAGGAGCACGAACCCTGCATACATTTTTGAAGTGTCTAAGTATGTTCACTCCACTTTGGCTTTGTGCCCATATAAGCAGATAAGCAAGTGATAAAAAAGGTCTTCTTTATCAACTACCAAGGAAAACAATATTTTTTTTTCCTGTTCATTGTTTCAGGATCGGTGCTTGAAAAGCTTTACTGATGTACCTAGCCCTGGGGGTCATGATGTGCAAGATCTTAAACCATGCATTCTGATTGCAATCTTTCTTTTCCCTGCACACATTTAACTGCTGACATTTTATTGCCAACCTCTTGTCATTTGATAGAGCAAGAGAGAAAGAGAGGTTAATGCTTTATATAAGTATTTACTATTACTACCAGAGGCACCGACTTTGTGATTTGCCGGGGGGAGGGGGAAGGGCTGTCCTGCTCTGCCCCTTTTCCCAAGCCTCCACCCCTGCACCACCCCACTCCTCTTCCTCCCCTGAACATGGCCCAATTCTGCTCCTCCTTCTTCTTCTCCTCCTCCCCAACACAAGCGCTTCCTGCACTCCATTGAACAGCTGATTGCAGGGAGGCACTGCGGGGAGGGAGAGGAGCTGACTGGCACGGCCTGCTGGTGGGTTAGAGGCACTGCAGCGAGGAGAAGGAGCTGATCTGCGGGGCTGTCAGTGGGTGCTCCAACCCTGGAGCACCCACGGAGTCATCTCCTATGATTACTACTACCACTAATACCAACTGAAAGGTGGGACAGTCAGATTAGATGATGCACTCATTTTCACTATTACTGATACTGAGATATTGGATATTAAAATCACATCTGAAGTGGAATGAGGAATTAAAGTAAGCAGGCAGGCTGAAAGATGCATATAATTTTGAGGTCCTTGTGATCTGCCAGGGCTAAAAACAAATGGCTTGTACAATTAGAAACCTTGGCATCCCAGCCATATAGGACAAATGAATGAGTAATTTTTCATGGTTAGGACCAAAATTAGGAAGCATGGGTGCCTAAAGTAAGTCACATTAATCCATATTTATGCACTTAAACATGTAATCTGATTATGATATATACTTGTTTTGTGATATGTTTACCTAAACAGATTCTGCTCTGATTGGCACTGACTTCATGGAGTCAATCTGGAGTTACACTGACATAACTAGCGCAGAATCTGGGCCTTTGTTTTCATTTGTAATTATATTTATGTGATGTTTTCCAAGCTTCAAGGAATTATTTATGTGGCTGAAATAATGAGAAAAGGAGCCTTCCACTGTATTTCAATTCCCATCTTAACTGTTATTTTGAGACTGACTTAATTGTTATTTTGGCTTGATAAATGACTCCATGATGCAATACAAAACATAAACACAAGGCAAGTAATGAGATATGTGGCTTTATTCTGGTTCCTGCAGCCTCAGTGCCTATACAATGTTAATGACATGGTACAGTCCTGATACTTAAAATTTCACAGATAACATGTATTTCCTGTTCTTTAAGTTGAATTTGACTGAATAACTCTGAGTTCCCTAGAATGACTCCCCACTTCCTAGAGAAAAGATGGAAATTGACAGTTCCAGGACTCTAGAGGGGGTCTACACTGCACTAAAAGACGTGTAGCATAGCCACAGCTGGGTATGATTCGGGGTACAGGGCTATAAAATTACATGTAGGTGTTCCAGACTCTGGCTGGTGTTGGGCTCTGAGACCCTCCCACCTTGCAGGGTCTCTGAGCCCAGGCTCCAGGCCACGCCCAAACATGTACAATGAAATTTTATAGCCCCACTGCCGGAGCCCCACAAACTTAACTCAGCTTACCTGAGCTCTGAGACTTCGTGAGGTGTTTTTTTTAATTACAGTGTTTTCTACAGAATGGTAGAATAATACATTGTGGAGCTGTATGGCTAAAGGTATTGAGAATTAACTAACACCTTTCATATCATCTCCAGAGCACCACTCAGAATTCAGCACAGCCCACTAGAGGCCAAACATTATAACTATCTGATGGCTGTTCCATAGCATAAATGAAATGATTCAGATGGTCTCAGCTCAATTCCTAGCAATCTAGTCCACATCATGAATCACCCGTACAAATGAAATTAATTGGCATTTAATTAGCAGAGGCCAAGCATTAAAGTGCCATATTAACTGGCCTACAGGTTCAGCCTTAGAGATGGTCCCTCCAGATCAAGTTTGCAGCATGTTGCAAGGTAGCTTGTTCTGAGGACAGAGGTTTTCAGTGGATAGAAGAATTCTATGCTTGCCAATCTGACAATTTTCATAATACTAAATCCACTTAATTTTCAAACATTAACACGAAAGAAGAAGACAGTGTAGAGGAAACATAAACCACCTGTAATTTGTTCCTCTGAAAAATACTGCCTGGAGGCTGTGGTAATGTACTGGTATTCTTTGGAAAAGATTTAATATATTTTAATATAATATTTATATTTCATACACTACATTCAAGAATTTCCTTGTTTCAACTGACCCTCTTCAACACTATTTCTTTTAATATTACATCTCTCCGGTGTGCATAAGTCAGAGATGGCTTTAATGTGTGGAAAATAAGAGATCTAATTAAATGGAAAAAGTAAAAACAAAGCCTTTTCAATTTACACTTTTGTTCTGAGTACAACACAAATCAGATGGAGAAAACCACTTGTTACAAATATGAACTTTTTTTTAATGAATAGGCCTGAATGAATCCTGTAAACACTTATGCAGGTACTTAACATTATGTTAGTTAATAATGCTACTGAAGTCACATGCATAAGTGTTTGCAGGTATCAGACCATAGAGTCTGTTCCAATGCCACATAAAGTTAATGGAAATCTTTCTATTGACTTCAAAGTGCTTTAGATCAGGCCCATAGTTTACTTGCCTGAGATATTACTCATCAATATATTATGATCACGCTAAGTCTCATTTTGAGCCTTTATAGAGGAATTTAAATAATTGTGGTTCATAAAGTAGAAAAAAAATCTTTAGCATTTTCTCCTTTATGATTCATAGTTCTATAATACCCCTTAATTTCCTCTAAGCTTCTTAAGCACCTGTAAAACTAAGAGACTCAGTTCCTATTGTCACTGGTTTCTTATTGAGATGTAAAATATGTGGTTCTTCCATTAACGATCCACGTGAACATTCACAATCTCTTTTAAAAGAGCTGTGTTTATGGACAAGACAATCAGTAATGTAAGGATTATTTTTTAAATGACCTGTTTATCATTGCAAATTGCAGGAAAGGGACATCAGAGAAATTAATTGATCTGTTTCTCTCTTGTATGTGAACTTAGAGTGAATAGTTTATAGCAGTTTTATAGAAAAATATATCCTTTGATAGATTGACCCTGGTATTGAAGTGAATTACAAATATGTAATAATATTAACTGATATATCACATCTACACATGTATTAAATCAAATAGAAGCAGATTCAAATATTTAGATCTAAGAATTTTCTCAGCCTTACATTCCTGGAGGGCTGTCAATTAATCACAGTTAACACATGTGATTAATTCAAAAAAATTAATTGCAATTAACCGCACCTTTGATCGTAGTGTTTAATAATAATAGAGGTGCACAAGTCCTCTCCTCACCCAGCTTTCAGAAATCTGGAAAGAGCTTTCGTGGCAAGTGTTTTATGTAACTTGTTTTGGCATCTCCTTTAAGTCAATAAAGCCGGCCCCGAGGAAAGGCCTTGGTTGGAATTATAGTTTGGGCTTTATTTCACTTTAACCAGCTAGTTTATCTGCTCATTGGCTTATATTATCTCAGAGCCCAAACAAAGTATTCTGATTGCGATCTGTTCATCAAGCTGCTACATAAACAGTCGAAACTTGATGTTCTCACAACATGTGTAGTTAACAAAATGCTTTTGATAGGATCCTCTTTGGCACCAACTGAGCTAGCACATGCTGAAACTCCAGGTCTCTTTCAGAGGTTTAGTTAGAATCTATGTTAGCATCTGACTTTTCCATGTAACCTATAAAACTTTTTCAAAACCGTAGGGAGAGCTTTCTTCAATGGGTTACACACCTAAGTACCAACCGTAGTCAGTTGATATTACTTGTGTACTTGAGGAACATAGTAAAATGTACCAAAACTGAGTGGTCATTACAGCATCTGACTATATGACCATACGGCTAATAGCAGGGCCGTGACACAATATTTTGGCACCTGAGGCAGGGAGCTCAAAAGATGCCCCGTATCCTCTCGTTTGAGCCAAAACTTTGAAAAGTCTCTTGTGCCCTCCTTCCTCCAGCACAGCGCTCCACCATCTCTGTGCATCTAGTGCAGAGAGAATACATCTGCACCAGCAGTAGACACAATTTCCTACTCTCTGGCTCCTAGTGGTGTACCCCCCCCTCCCCCCCCGCATCCCCGCACAGTCTGGCACCTGAGGCGGCCGCTTCAGTTCACCTCATGGTAAGGCCAGCCCTGGCTCATAGCTGTTGTTAAAAGAACATTGAATTCTCCTCTCAGGCAAGTCAACGTGGTGTCTCATCTCACTTTTGAAATGAATATGAAGACTCACTTGTTTCCCCTTGTTTTTAATCATCTGGTTGGCACTACAGTCTGTAATACTGTAAATCTTTTATAAAGCTCCTTGAAGTGCCCTGGCAGTGGCATGACAAGGCACTAAGACAGTGGTGACAAATGAAAAGTTCAGTGTTTTCCGTGAGGTGCTGCTGGTTCGATGAGATTGCTCGCTGCAGGAAACTGTGTGTTTTAATCAGAGCTGAGCAAACAGTGGGAAATAATTGTCCCTAAGCATTCTTTCACATTCAAAAATTAATTTTGATTTGACCACACGTACAAACCTTTCATGATTGCTTTCTGCACATATCTGAGGGCTCAGGCACAAATATACACAAAGAATTTTTAGGCTGGATGCCTGAATATTTGCTGAAGGAAAATTTCAAACTGCCTCTTAGATAGTAAAATTCACAAATAGTTTTCTTTTTTTTTGTTGTGTTGGTTAGTTACATAAATTATCCAATCAGGAATAACATAATGGTTCCTGACTTCATTACTAACACTGTTTATATTGTGAATATACTACAGAGCAAGACTAAATTGGAGATTGTCATCTGCGGTGTGCAGAAAATCACGTTCTTTATTAATATATGAATATATAAATCTATAGATTTTTAAGGCCAGAAGGGATCTGTATGATCATCAAGTCTGAATTCCTGCACAGTGTGGGCCATTGGGTTTCTGTGCTCTGGAGGTTCAGCTACTTAGTATCCTTGATTTTTTACCATAGATATAGGGGCTCTATAGATTGTTACCACCACAAAAGCATGGAATCAGTTGAGAACAAAAAATGCTCACAGCAGTTCTGAGTTCTGATACAAATGGCCAGCCTGCTTCAGGTTAGGAGGAACTGAAGCATGGGCTAGTTAGAGGCCCTTTGCCAGATCCAGGGTAGTCTCATTTGTTAAGATGGTTACAAGTTCCAGCTACCTGGGCTACAGAATATCCAGGATTCTGTGAGCTTTCTCCTGAAATATGTAGCTTCCAGATCTTAGGTCTCAGTAAAATGGTCTAGCAGTTCCTGAAAGATCTTCATGTCATCAGGTGGGGAAGCAGTTCATCTGCAGCTCACATACCTTGCTGGATCACACAAGGATACTGGAGGTGTTTCTTGCTGAAGCACATCACATTTTTTCTCTACTGTTGTTGATAGCTGTGGGGAATCAAAGTTGGTAGCAGAGAAGGATGGCTAGATCTCACCTTACTGAATGGAGATCTGCATGAAGAAGACATGTTCTCCTTTTTGGAGACTAATTGTAAGACTGAGTCCCAAGACTTTAGGGGCCACATAAGATAACAAAGTCAGAGACCCATTGATCTAGGTATATAAAGTAGTCCAGAATATTTAGAAGGACTTCAGGGATAGGACGTGGCTTGGTTGGGACATGGATCAGGAAAACAACCCCTCCTGAAATCTGAACTGCCAGCATTAGGGGAATAAAAACACCTAGTTATGTTCATCCCTAATGGCAGTGAGACCAGCATCAGTATACCTGGGTGACAAAGTCCAGCTTCTCCCATGAAGGCACATGTGCTGAAGTTTAGAGCAGGTTAAATGGGGAAAGAATCCTTTTAGCAGAGGCCAAAGTATCAATGGAGTTTTGAACAAAATCAATTCCTCGCCTCTCCCAGTGATAGAGGAGCACTAGCAGAGGAAGATGTCTGATTTCCATGACCACACCTGCTGGAGGAAGACCACGTCTTTGTGCAGTCCCTCATTACCTATCTCTACAACAAGCGGGAGCCGGGGAACCTTCAGCACCACTGTCTTCATTTATTGCCAAAAACAAAGATGTTCTATGCCAAGAATATGACACAAAATCAGCATCTTGATCCCACTTAGATGGACTTGACCCAAAGAAACTTCATTAGTGATATAATTTTCAGTTGTACCACCTTTGGAA
Organism: Dermatemys mawii; assembly: GCA_007922305.1. Lineage (NCBI taxonomy): Eukaryota > Metazoa > Chordata > Testudines > Dermatemydidae > Dermatemys > Dermatemys mawii. The sequence goes on from ML677352.1 coordinate 29,373,465, forward strand.
AGTAGTGTTGCCTGGGACATGACATAACTATGCCAATCAGTGTTCTAGTTGTTTTCATGAATAGTGTCACATATATGGCAGTTCCTGGTACTGTGAAAAGAGATCAGTACCCCCAAACACACAAACACTGATTGCTGTAGGGTACCTACATATAGACTGTGCAACCATAGCCATGAATACCCATTTCAGGAAAATGTTATATCTCAATAAATTATAATAGGTGCCTATAGCAGTATATAGCACAGTTGCCACAAGCACCAAACTGTGAAATGACATAAAAAGGGCTAGGTACTGTTCTCAATTATGCTGGCATAAGTTTGGATTGATTTAAATGAAATCAATTTGGATTTATACCAGTGTAAATGAGATCAGTCATGCCCAACGGCTTCATGACATATTTTCCTCTTTTTGTGTGTGTAGTAACTGGCACTATACATCCAAGAACTGAAGTAGTATGACATTTAGCATTGGAAAACAATTACAAACATTGTTCAAATTGATTCTTCTTTATTGGTAATAACTGAGGTGGCTGATTCTTCATCCATACCCAGTAATGGCAGTTAAATGTCCCCCTTCTTGGGACTGAATTATTAAATACAGCAGTTTTGGTGTGTATTGCCAGTTTCAAAATTAATAGTACCATAAATGTTGTCCAGTTACAATATTGATTTTAATAATAGTGTTTTTATGTATAGGGCAGATATTAAACTAAATTTCTCTATATTGATAAACTTACAGATTTTTTTTTAAGAGTAGAAGGGACTATTATGAGCACCTAATCTGACCTCCAGCATAGCCATAGCAATTTACCCAGTAATTCCTGCATCAAACCCATAAATTCTGCTTGAGCTAGTGTATGTTTTTTAGAAAGAGACATCCAATCTTGATTTAAAGACATTAACTGATAGGACAATCTACCACACGATAAGCGGTTGCAGTTGTTAATTACCCTCACTGTTAAAAATTTGCATTTTATCTCTAGTCTGAATTGGTCTAGGTTCAGCTTTCAGTCTGTGGTGGTGTTATGCCTTTGTTGGATAGATTAAAGAACCCTCTGCAGGAAAATTTCTTACCTGATAATTTCCTTTTTGCTAGCAGCATCCCACAGTTCTGATATGAATGTGCTGTTTCCCTCCTGTCTATAGTTTCCAGAGATTGTCCAAAGCTGCAGCAAAGCCAGTGCTAGCCATGCCCCCTTCTCTTACTTGCTGCCAGATGATTCATTCCAAAACCGTGAAAAAACTCTTAGAAATTGACTAGGAACAATATCTTCAGTGCCAACTAATTAATCATATACAGTAGCCCACTGCCTACACAGTAATGATCCAACTAAAATGCTGACCCATGGTCATGAAGCCATCCGGGTGGGTAGAATGGTGGGAGGTGACACTAGCAGAAAAGAAATTATCAGGTAAGAAAATTTCTATTCTGTAGCCAAGCATCTCCCATAATTCTAATACATTCACGATGTAGCGAGCACTGAGCAGGTGAAGGGAGGGATAGAAAAGCAAGCATAAGAAATAGAAACATTGCTCCCTTTTTGAACGGCTCAAATGGCCAGATTATGTCTGGACCACTGCCTAGAGCACTTTCTTGCCAAAGGAGGCCTCTGTGGAGACAGAAAGTCCATTTTAGGGTGTCTGATAGAGATGTTAGCCAATGACCATATTGCTGCTCTGCAGATATTTGTGGTGGAAATGCACAATCTTTTGGCCCATTAAATTGTCATAGATCTTGTAGAATGTGCCTTGATTCCTTCAGGAACAGGTGTGCCAGATGGCTTGTAGGCCTCAACAAGGCTGATCCATCTAGTAAGGGATAGCTTGGAATACTCTATGACATTGGCACCTGAGGATGAAAGGAAATGAACAGGGATCCCAATCTCCTTGTGGATTCTGTATGCTTAACATAAGTCTTTAGTGCTCTTCTCACATCAAAGGTGTGCTGCTGCTTCTTGGTCAGGTACTGTGACCATGGGCAGAATGAAAGAAGTCAGAGACTCACAGTCTGATCTTCTATATAACAAACGTCATAGAACTTCCCCCAAATAATTCCTTTTTGAACTATAGCATTTCTCCTGGCTCTTTTCTAAGTCCCAAGACTGTAGGGGCACATAAAGTAGCAAAGTCAGAGACTCATAGATCTAGGTGTATAAAGTAGTCTAGAATATCACTGTGATACAGAAGAACTCCAGGGATAGGACGTGGCTTGGTTGGGACATGGATGAGGAAAATGACCCCTCCTTCTTGCATTGTGAAATACAGTGCCAAATACAGAGATAAAATAACCTCTCTATTCCTACTTTTGATTCCTCAGTTTGTGAATCCAAGGACTCATTAGCTCTTCTTTTCCCATGTTTGTTGCTTTATCAGATGTGGGTGTATCTCATGAGTATAGGCCAGTGACAAAGCTTTTACATAAATACTATGGGCAACACCATAGATCAACATTAGGAGAGTTGTTACTGTAAAAAAATAAATGTATCCAAAACATTTGACGTGAAAATTTCCCCTGGGCCACAAGTGTGTCTTTTGGTCTCTCTGTGCCAGAAAAAATACCCAGAAAATTACTGGCACATAATTGACACAAGTTATCTATATAGTTTTCTTTTCCCACTTTGGGTCTTTATTTAAGCTGGGCATGCTGACATGGGTCTTCAAGTAAATAACAGGGAAAAGGCAGGAGTGACTCTGGGAATTGTTTTTATACACAATTTGGGGCTGCACACCAAAACTCTGCTTTTTCAGAAGATCTGCCAAAGAGGTAAGATGTGGATAAGGGAAGACTCAAAATGCCATCTCTTTTTTTCTAGCAGGCAGATGGTGATGATAATCAAACAACATATCACTCTTAGGAGAAGCAGGGTCAAACTCAGAACACAGGTCTATTGACTTCTAGGCCTGTGCCTAAGCCAGAGTGCTTTTCCCTTAGTTAACTCTGATGAGGGTTTATACACGCAGGCTTTCAGGTAGTAAGGAAAGGGTTAATGGCAACATCAGGAAATGAGCAGCATCTCAGCTGGACCTGATTACAGCTCCCATAAAGGCTGCCTTCTCAGAAAGCTGAGGGCTGGTTGAAGGGGGTGGAGGGGAGAGTGAGAGTGAGAGTGAGAGTGAGAGTGAGAGTGAGAGTGAGAGTGAGAGTGAGAGTGAGAGTGAGAGTGAGAGTG
>ML677352.1:29376643-29407954 GCA_007922305.1 Dermatemys mawii
GAGTGAGAGTGAGAGTGAGAGTGAGAGTGAGAGTGAGAGTGAGAGTGTAATTAGAAGCTGCTATAAAGAGTCCGCTACCTTTCCAGGGAGATGTTCTCAGACAGTAAATACACCCAGTTTGGGCTTGATTGAAGCAAGCTGACCCTACAGCTGCACTGCTATTAATGTTTGCATGGCTCTAAGTGGTTTCTTTTTCCTGACTTTACTCTAGAGGGAGTCTGATTTAGCAAGGGCTACTCATAGTCAGAACTCCCACAGCAAGTCATGTGAGGCCAGGTTTATAAAGCTGACTTCTATCTACTCTTGTAGGGAGTTGCACTCACAGATTGCAGATGGATGAAGATCAGGTCACAGCTATGCTTAATTTTTATTTCAGTACTGTCTAGTGTGCCCTGTTTTGCTAGGCATTGTGTAAACTCATACTAAGGGACAGTCCCTGCCCTGAAGAGCTTTCAATCTAAACAGACAACAAGGAAAAAGGGTAAGAGGAAGTTATCCACATATTAGAAATAAGGAACTCAAGCAGAGAGGTACTAAGGGCCTTGCTTGAAGACACATAACAAGTCAGGAACTGAGTCTAGAATTTAGAGGAACTCCCTGAACAAAGCTTGGCTGCAAAGCCATCCAGCCTGACTTCAGACACAGATTGATACCTAGCCAATAAATGGCCTCTCTACATTGCAATACTAGCCCCTCGTCCCCCCACAACTTTATTCTAAGGACAATCTCTTATGTTATGGGGGGAAATATCCATTTTGTAACCCTCATTCTTGATGTTATCTCTGCTAAAATATCTGCTTATCTTTTACAGCTGTATTTTGAAATGCCTACATTTCAGAATTCATGTACTAAATTCCCTTTTGTTAATTTATAAAGCAAACAAGAACTAAAAATGTTCTCTCTTTCTGCCTGACTAATTGCATACTAAATTGCTTTACAAATGCATCAGTGAAAGCCCATTTACTTTTTACTGAGTGAAAGATCTTTAGCTCTGGATGCTGCTCAGAAAGGAATTTTCATAACAAGACATTATTAAGAGATGCTTACAGACTTCCAAGCTCTCTGAGAGGTTAAAGAAAAAGCTGATCTGAAAAATAGTGTGACTTGGTACACATTTCAGCTAAAGTGTCCGTTGCTATAGCAAATGAAGGAGCATAACTAACCTCTAACACAGCCTGCTTTTGAAAATCTGTTGCAGCTTGTTAAGACTCTTTTGTTCTGATGCATTCATTTCTCCTACAGATTGCTAAATGCTTGCAAAAGATTATTTACTTTAGAAATGGGCAGTCTTGAACATTCTGTGAAATTAAAAATGAATGGAATAATATTAAAATAGCCAATCACCTGTATGGTATTTGCTAATACACTAGAATCAGCTGTGTATTTGTTAGGAGACTGATTAAATTATTTTTGAGGCTAAAGATGGATCACATGTAGTGGAAACAAGTGGAAAACTACTGCAGATAAAGGCAGCTAAAAGATAATGAAACAGAAAAATCATATGAAATTAAAATTAAGGGATTTGACACCACTGAATTTTAACAAGTAAAATCCAATTCATTTTTTATCAAGCCTATCCAACAGTGTATATGGTACCAGCCAGTTTATCAGAGATCATGTAAGATGCTAAATATATGGAAAATTCATGAATTAATTAATTAAAAAGCAGAGGTCACTTTTTGAGCACTATAATGCTCTGAATTAAGCACAAGCTTCAAGCTCAAGTGAATGTAATTACAGCTCTATATACCTCCAATAGAGATGGCAATTTTTCGTGTACACCTCTAATATAATGTCCCAGGCAGATAATAAAATTACATATATTGCCACTATGATATCACCAGGTGTAACAGTCATACCCATATCGTTTTCTAAGCATTGGCTTGGAAAAAAAGATGAGTAAAATACACCAATAAGGTTGTGAGAAGATTATTGTTAACTCTTTTCATTAGTCTTCAAGGTAAAGAAACAAAGAGAGAGAGACAGAGACAGAGTTAGTTGGTCTGATCATACAGCCCCCAATTAATTTAAGCCTATGTATTCAAAAAGGCAAAAAGCCATTTTTATAGTTTTGCATCCACAGCCAATCACAGGTTCTAAGTAGACTTCTAAGCAAGTTCATCTACACAGCTATGTTCTGTCACTTAATGAACAGATGGTGTGCATTCTTGGAGTTTAGAACAGTGTTGCAAGCCCAAACACAGAGGCTGTAATCCTGGTCATTAATGTTTCTTAGAAGACTGAGTGTACAGTCTGCATGAAAGAAGAGATTCATGTAGCCCACAAATTATTACCATATTAGAGAAGGCTGTTCCTGGAAAAGAGGACTTGATTAATTCCTGGTATAATTTCTTTGTAATGCCAGCATTTAATTTTACCCATCGTGTCATTCAGATGCACATTCAGATTTTTGGCAGCATCTTTAATTGTGAAAGATAAACAATTAAATACTAAATCTGTGACTGTTTAATGCTTAACCAGCTGCCTGACTACACTGTATACTGGACATGCTAGCCTTTCAAGAAAGCTCTCTCAGGCAGGAAAACTCTACTTCTGAATTTTGTTTTGATTTTTCCATTTGCGTGCTATTTTAATTACTGTCAAGCCATGCACTATGTCTTTTGTGAAATCCTTTTAGATTGTCATCTTGGATGCAAAACGCTACCCCAGACAACACATTTCTAATCAACATGGTTCCTAATAGCATTATTACTTTAATTGTATTATTCCACAGCTTCTAGTAAGTCTAATCATGGATCAGGACCCCATTGTGCTAGGCACTGTACAAATTCAGAACAAAAAGATTTCCCAGAGAGTTTACAGACTAAGAATGCTTGGGATCCTTGTGAAATCATATAACAACTTGTTTAATCTGTCTGTCTAGCTCCCATCACCCATGTCTGAACACTAATGGTCAACAGGAATTCTGCCTTTGCAAAAGATGTCACTCACTTTTAACACATTAAGGACCAAAACATCAGGGGATTTCCACGAATGCAGTCACAACATTTATGGAGTATCCATGTTGTAACACAGAACTTACATTTGCTCACACAACAGCCCCATGTTTCTGTTGCACATCAACTCAACCTGATCTGCAATACTGCAGGTACAAAATCATGTTCTTTTTCACATTAACTCTCAGATTGTTTATAACGCTGTTCTATCATTTAGAACGTAAACTTTTTACATTATTCTAAAAATGAATTCACGTAAGTGACAAAAAATCATAATTACACCCGTTAAAAGGTTCTGCCGTCACAAAGTTCAGAAAATTGCACTTTTTCAGTTTAAAATATTGTATTTATTTGGAATCTCTGAAAACAAATAAGCTTATCAACACTATAGGAATTTTCCATAGCTTCGGAAAGACAATGTCTTGGTGGCTCTGAATTTACGCGTTAGCTGTCAAAATGCTCTATGATTTCAGTAACCAGGTATGAAGTTCCTCTACTGAAACAATTGAACTAAGGTGGAAGCAGTATTAAATTCTGACACTTAAAAGGAGTAAAATAATTTTTTTAAAAGTCACTCTTTTACTATAGCCTGAGCATGCACCTCTCTTAAAGTCTAAGTGTGACAGTACCCCATATTAAAAAGAGATCTCACAAATTAGTCAATAAAGAAATAAATTACAAGTCAATGCCAATGGCAAAATAAATAATTAGTTTGAAAATAAGCACAGTGTATCATCCTACATCTGATATTCTGGAATCTTAGATACTGCACTTGGATATAAAAGGCCTGTTTTCAAACAATTTATAATCCTCATTAGGCTGATATTTTGTAACTCAAACAAAAATTATACCGTTTTCAAAACACCATGTGATTTGACGTGATAAATCAACAAGAATATCTGCTGTGCCATGGAGACAATGTGGAAGCTTAAACAGGGCTGAGTGGAAAGAAAGGGATCTAAACAAATAAAAAAAAATTAATCTATAAACATACCAGGCTCTGAAAAATTTTGGTCACAAACATGACTTCATACATTTTGGAGATTCTGAATCCTTCCTGTGTGTTCAGAGATTACATAGGGCATGAACAGATGCAAGGAAAGCTAGACTAAAGGTTGAGTTCCCCAGTGTTGTTCCTCTGTTAAATGTATACCGCGGTGTTTCTGGCCTGCAATACAGGATCTTGTTCTTCAGGAGGCTAAGTGATTAGCTGGTGAGAGATTATTATAGAATCCCAAGAGTACTGACTGTAACTGTGTTTAATGACTATTGGTTGATCAAATAGGATGGGAATTGATTTTTTTCTTGTCATCTGGGCATGCAAAAATCCTGTTGCCCAGTTTCTCCCCTCAGGTACTAGAATGACACCAATAGAAGGTGATTCTCAGGGCGGGCTAGAATGGATTTGGATTTATCCTGAAGTAGTTTAGCAGTACCAGCCACTGTTTAGATGCAGGCAACAGTTCTTTAAGGATTAAATGTGTTCTTTGCTGGTGCCTATATTAGCATCTGGAGATTATATTGAGGCTGTGCTGTCTAGATGGCGTGGCAGACCAACTGGGAAAACCTAGTATGCGGCAGAAGGACAACCTCACACCTTTGCCCTGTTACAAAGATGACTGATCAGTATGGTGACTGGGCCCAGACACTCACAGCGATGGGGGAGAAGGATGTTTAAAAAACTCTGCTTCCCTAAGAAAGAGTGGAATTGATCATAGATTAAATTAAGATGCACTCCTAAAGCTGACACCACATGTCTAAATCTCCCCATTTCACCAGGGCAAGAATAGACTATCCAGGCTCAATTCCATTATCGCTCTAACAATGTGCTTACTACTGTGCTAACACTATTGGTGTGTTCAAAGATAGAGCTCTCTTTGGATGATTCAACCGAAAGTGAATTTTTGTGGCCAAAGGTACTCAAGGCAAATACTGGGTGAAATCTTATTCCTTCCTTTTGTTAGTCAGGGACTTATTAACAGGTCACATCTGTCATGGTTTTCTTTTCTTATCTTTCTTTTTTTAATATAATAATTCTTTTTCAGTTTTTTGATATATGTGACTATCTTTTTGAATACTCCTCAATCTTTCAAAGAAATATAAAAATTACATGGAAAAATCATATGATTTCAAAACTTCAATAGAATTAATTGGAAAGAACTGATTAACATGGCTTTCTTTTTTTTTCTTTTTTTGCGACAGTGGCTGATGCATGTGACAAAGAAAACCGAGGAATGTGTTGTACGACACCTCTGAGTGTACATATATTGTGAGTGAGAGCGAATCATTACACAGTCCTGCCTTCACCACCCAGCAGAAAAAACAAAGTCCTGGACTTCATTGAGACTGCAATCAGCTGCCTCCTGAAATTACAAACCCAAATAGTACAGCTGGAGAACAAGCATTTAAAGTCTGAAAATATTGTGCCTGCAGGACTAATTATGCTATTGCGAACTTTATAAAAACATAGCTGCTTATTTAAAGTTGTGCAGCACAAGAGCTCCATCATAATGAATGGCAACAATTATGATGCATGCATACAAACATCTATTTTCTGGAGAAACTGGCAATTAAGGATTTTAATGAATTTTAGTCATTTTAATATTTCTGCAAGGGCACTGCAGAATTAGAGATTCTGCAGACCTGTTCTCCATTTCCACCCAGCAGTAGAAGAGCAGCTCTTATTCTTTACAGTATGACCATTTTAACACAACTGACTTGTCCTTGCAATCTGGAAACCATGACTGATGCAATTATGTCAACTTGATCAAAAACCTGAATTGTAGGTACCTGAAAGGCCCCAATTCCTGTAGTACCTCTGTATAGAAGACAGATCAGGAAATCCCAAACTTGGATGATTTATGAAAATGAGAGATTAAAATAAATCATATTGCTACAATATATTTGGTGCAGTGCACTATACTCTACTGCTATTGTATATTTATTTAGTGTTTCACTCTGGGAGTTCCATTCTTGGTGGCCTGATTCTGTGCAGTGCCAAGCACCTGTAATGTGGCTCACACCCATTCACTTTAAAGAGCCCCGAAGGCATTCAGCGTGACTCAGGAAATGCTCACCCTCTTAAAGGATTGTGCTGTATTTTAAAAAGTATATTGAACATTTGCATTTCATCACGAGTTTTTGCCCTGTTATCACACCACAACAGCTGCATTATAGTTATTTTTTATTCAAAATACTGTGGAACATTTTCAGATCCCACCATGTGGTTTTTTAAGTGGGCTTTTTAATGGGGACCTTGTACTAGTGCAAAAAGTACATAAGCTTAGCCTTCCAGGGTGCAGTGGTGGAGAAAGAAAGAAGATAAATGCCTACCCTTAGAAATACATATTATAATTCTTCAAAACACTATAGTAAAACAATAACTATACAGTATTTTGAGATTTTATTTTAGAATACTGTAGTGTCTTTATGAGGGTAGCCAAACTTGTAGCTAGCCTTCTGACCTACTTCAAAGGTTAGGCTATAAAGTTGGTATGCCTTTTTATCTGTCTGTCTAATATAATATTTTAGACCAAGAGCAGCTGATCTCAGCACCCATAGATTTCCTTACTTAAAGACAGAAGTTTTCCAGCTGATATGCTTTGTAATGCTATTGAATCTGCTAATGGCAAATAGTTATATTCTTCATAGACTGTATGTGGCAGAAACATCCCAGTTGACCAGAGAGAGGTCATTCCGTTCTCTTGGTCTAAAATAGTGATCTCCCTGTGGACTGAACATGGTGATAAATCTTTCATCTACAGAAGTCATCAGAGTGTTTTTGATATTCAGAGTCATGAACAATTTATGAATCGATGAGAAACAAACAATTATAGAAGCGCTGGTGAAAGCTAAGGACTATGCACAACACAATGCTGTGCTTTTTTGAAAGACATACTTCTGCTGTGTCTGAATTGGAACAGCAGGAAAGTCTCCTGGGAAAGAATCAGACCACAGACATGTCTTCAGGCTAAGGTATTTTTCTTTTTCTTTTCTGCTTTGATTATTTGCAAACACAAAATATTACAATAGCTTTAATGGAAACAATTCTTCTAGCTTATTTCTGATGGAAAACTCTTCAAACCGACATTTTCAAACTCCGGATTATGTTGGTTAATACTGAATGGGCCTAATTTTATATTTTCTTAAATACTTTGCATCCCACAGAATTTATCCCAAATGTGTCAGTCTACATATATCAGAGTGCCTAGTTGTCATGGTGATGGATGTTCTTGCAATGCATGTAACCATAACAATTATTAATATACTGATAAGTGAACTGGGCTTTTGAGAGGGAAGGAGGTCTTCTGGTTCAGACACTGGCCTAGGACTCAAGAAATCTGTGTTCTGTTCTTTGCTCTGCGACAGACTTTGGGCAAGTCTCTTTGGTCCTCATTTTTTCCCATGTGTAAAACAATAACAATGCTTTCTTCAACTATTTTTCCATTTTGTCTACTTAGATTGAACTCTTTTAAGAACAGGGAATTTGTCCAACTAGGTGTTTATACAGCATCTAGCAAAAGGGGACCCTGATCTTGCTTGATTCTGGGATCATGCCCTTGCTTGCTTGGGACCCTGACTTCTTGGGGCCTCTAAGGGCTGTTGTGATACAATTATTTATTAATAAATCAGTCTTTTGGCAGTTGGTGCTATCTTTTGAACAACACATCTTCAGATCTTTTATCCGTTGCAAAATGTGACCAAGATTTGTAATCTGAGAAACCCGCCTTAAGGATCTCATCTCAGATATGATATTGAAATAGATCCATTATCTGACTGCTCTTTTTTCCCTGAGGATTATAATTATTTTATTATTATTATTTGTATTGTAGTAGCTCCAGTCAAGTACTAGGACTTCATTGTGCAAAATGCTATCTGCGCATTATTTCTTGGAAACCAAGGCTGTCAAATGATTTTTTAAAAATCACAATTAATCAGGAGATTTAAAAAATTAGTCACAATTAATCTCAGTTTTAATAACACTGTTAAAGGATATGAATTTAAATGTATTATAAATATTTTGGATATTTTTCCACACTTTCAAATATATTGATTTCAATTAAAACATAGAACACAAAGTGTACTGTGCTCACTTTATATTATTGATTATAAATATTTGCACTGTAAAAAAGATAAAATAAATAATGTTTTAAAATTTACCTCATACAAGTACTGTAGTGCAATCTCTTTATTGTGAAAGTGCAACCTACAAATATAAAATTATTATTTTTTACATAACTGTAGTCAAAACAAAACAACGTAAAACTTTAGAGCCTACAAGTTGAAGCATGAAGGGGCATATTAATGTTTAGCACATCTGACTTGTAAATACTTTGCAATGCTGGCTACCATGCGTACACCTGTTTTCACTTTCAGCTGACATTGTAACTAAGAAGCGGGAAGCATTATCTCTTATAAATGTGAATGAACTTGTTCGTCTTAATGATTGGCTGAATGAGGAGGAGGACTGAATGGACTTGTATGAGATTAATTGAAAAATACTATTTCTTTTATCTTATTTTACAGTGCAAATATATGTAATCAAAAATAATACAGAGTGAGCACTGTATACTTTGTATACTGTATTGTAATTGAAATCAATATATTTGAAAATGTAGAAAAACATCAAAAATATTCATAATACATTTAAATTGGTATTCTGTTATTGTTTAACTGCAGTTTTAATTGCATTATTAATCACAACCATTTTTAATCTACTTAATTTGTTTTGCATTACTCTCTTTTGTGATTAATTGACAGCCCTATTCAAAAGAAATGGTGTGGCTTTGGTACTATGCTCTCTGGGATGCCATCGTTTACATGAGATCCTATAAAACTGTAAATGCTGGAATTCAATTTTTAATGTCCTGTGGTTTTTGAAGTCCTTCCAATTTACCTATAGTTACAAGAAAGGTGCAGATTGCACTGGGCTCAGTTAAAAGAATTAAGGCCAGGTCGCTCGCTAGTGCAACCCAATGTACCTCTCTGAAGTGATGCTGATTTACACCAGTTGAGGACTAGTCCTTCATTTTTGGTTGAACATTCTTGTAATATCAGCTATTTGATTTAACATCAGCTTGAAAGCAGAAAGGAAATACCAGGTCATCTGCAGCTACCAGGATTCAGATTAAACAGACATCTCTCATCAGACTTTTTTTTTTTTTTTTTTTGTACCAGGACAGCATTTTCAAATCCTGTCCATATAAATGAGAAACAGAAAAAAAGGCTTTTATTTATGAATTCATGAGTATCACGTTATGATTTGACTTCTAGTCAGACTGAGATCACAAGCTGTGCCCTAACTGAAGCAACAAACAATGCTGGCAAACATTTAAAGTAAAAGGCTTAATAGTGATCAAAGCAGCAGAAGAAAATCTCTAAGAAAGAGATTTTATAATTGGTTTTAGATGAGTTTATATCTTTCCCTATCTTGTAATTTTCTCAATATAGTTTTTAATCTTTCATGGTTACAAGCTTTGTCTATTTTATTTAAGAAAGTTTGTAAATGGAATATTATACCAATGCATGCTTTTATGACTCTAAATCAGTATGATTAAAACTGAAAATACACTAGGAAGTCAGTTTTATGATTAAAAAAATCCTGCGCATCCATACCAGATTGGCTACATTTTTCCAAACAAGTATAGATATGTGAGAACAATAACACACAGTTCATTGAAAATATTTTACCCAACGTACAGTTAAAGGGCAAATTTTAAAAAAAAGTCATGAAAGAAATCTTGATACCCTGCGACTTCACTGAATAATTAGCTCTAACTAGGCATGGAAATTCACTCTTGTATCATGCAGCTAATCTGGGAAAGAATGAGGGATAAACTGTTCTTAAAAGACACCCATTTTCTCTGGAAAAGCTATAAATATTTCTTGATGTCATTTTTTCAATGTCTGTAATTCTTGTCCTTTATTACCATATTGGACTTTACCTGAAATCTGGTTAATAGATTATATCTTGGATGAGATGGATACCACTTAATATAAAAGGAACATTTTGAACCTATACATTTTATACATGTGATATTGAGCTAACCATGATGTAAAATTTAAAGACGATGTCTTATAAAGTGGATGTTGTATTTCATGTATGTGTGTGTGATAATAGGTTTCAAATAACCTACAGAACACTGAATGATACACATTCTCTATATCAAATTGTTTGACAAAGATTCTTATTGTAATGCAAGGAAAGTTTTCATTTTTAAACATGTAATTCATCCTTCTGTTTTATTGCTGTGCAAATGGAATCTGATCTTTTAAATCTTCCACACAGAATTTCCATTGAAATCAACATCTTATTGCTAAGTCAGCATTTTGAAGTGGAGGGTAGATGTGTGAGAACAAGAGACATTATATTAATTTGTGTGAATTAGTCCATTGCTGTGTACCTTACTTTTCCTATCTATAAAATGGGGATAATACTTATCCTTTGTAACATGTTGTGGGATCTACGGATGCTGAGTGCCAGAGTCTGTGTTTACTGAAGTCAATGGCAATGCTCCCATTGATGTCCATAGTTCAGAATAATATCCTAGAAGACTTTGCTATTCTCAATATTAACTCAATTTAATAAGACTCCACTGTTTATAATAGGGGTAGTCCTGAACCCAAAGCCAGTTCCAAACATCTACCAACTTTCTTGAAGTTCAGCTCTGGATTCAGATCCAGACTTCAACTTCACTAGTGGCCCCTGCCTAATGGGCCAAATCAAATCCTTGAGACCTGAAAACTTTAGGAAGTTCAAGATCCACATCTATAATCAAACTTTGTAGCTCTGGCCCACGTCTACTTTAATATACTTTTAAAGCACATACTTGTCAGCTGCAAGCACAATGGCATGGCCACATTAGCAGCTCTTGCAATGCCACAGAGAGCAGTGCATTGTGGTAGCTGTCCCGGTATGCAAGTGGCTGCAATGTGCTTTTCAAATGGGGACAGGGGATGAACAGGGAGTGTGTTGTATGTATGTAGGTGGGAGAGACTGTATTTTGGGGTGCTGAGAGTATGTCAGCATGCTGTCTTGTAAGTTCAGACAGCAGCAGACCCCCCTCCGCTCCATCCCTCCCTCTCTTACACACTCACAACAGCAGCATTTCACACTAATGGTTTGCTTTGTCCCTAGAGTGACCAGATGTCCCAATTTTATAGGGACAGTCCTGATTTTTGGGTCTTGTTCTTATAGAGTCTCCTAGTTCCCACCACCACCATCACCATACACACCCTGTCCCAATTTTTCACATTTGCTGTCTGGTCACCCTATTTATCCGGGAGCAAATAAGTATTGCAGCTGTCAGAAATAGAGCTTTGAAAGGGGACATCTGGATGCCTGCAGCTGACTCTAAAATAATGAGAAGAGTGGCCACTCAACTTCAGGGGATTATGGGATGTTTCTGGAGGCCAGTCACAGCGCAGTAATGCAACACCTCATCCACACTGACGCCTGGGTGTTTCAGCTAGGGCACAGCAAGCTTTATGCTTCTCATGGAGGTGGATTACCAGGAGTGCTCCAGCTGCAGATTCCAAGTGCTCTAAGTGCCCTGCTAGTATGGACACCTCAGGAGTTAGGGCGCCTGGGACTGCTTTAATGCACCTTTAATAAACCTTTCCCAATTTTTCAACATCCTTCTTGAATTATGGACCCCAGAACTGGACATAGTATTCTAGCAGAGGTCACACCAGTGTCAAATACAGAGGTCAAATAAGCTCTTTACTCCTACTCAAGATCCCCAGTTTATACATTCAGTGATCACATTAGCCCGTTTGGTCACAGCATTGCACCTAAAGGTCACATTCAGCTGATTATCCATCATGATCCCCAAATCTTTTTTTACAGTCACTGCTTCCCAGGATAAGCTTGGATGGGCAAAATAAAAGCAGGAGGAAAGGATTGACAGGCATATATTAATGATATCTGGGCAGAAATACTGGGATGAATAGCCTTTTCCTGCTCTGAAAATGTCTCATGTTAAAAAGCAGGCACCACCAGCCACTACATGAAACACATAGTTTACAAATTATCTGAAGATCCAAAGCATCCCTAGGGAAGACAATGTATTGTGGTTAGATATTTACATGTGCTGCAAAGTTCAGATACATATACAAATGTTCCCAACAATGGAATGGCAGGTTGGGTCTGAAAGACCAAGTTCAAGCCTACCTCTAAATGCAATGTGGATTTCATTGATTCCCTGTGGAATTCTTCAAGGTTTGATTCTCCCTCTCTGGTAGTCCTGCTGTGAATCTGCACTTTTCACCTGTCTTCATTATAGGCAGAAGCTAAAGAAACTCAACAACAACAACAAATGTAAATGTGGATGTAGTGGTAATGGATGTTTCCTTCTCAGGAACCAATTTTCTGACAAATAAATTTTACAAGCACATTATATTCACCTAGCAAGTCTGTAGCACACAAACTGGGAGATTTAACTTGCAGAAAGCATTTGACCATTAATTTGTACTAGGTGAAACTGCTGCGAACGTTGTCCAGGGTAACTTTATGCTCTTTAATGAACATAATAAATATTTACAGTGTAAAATTAAATTATTTTACCCTATCCAACTTTGCATACTCAGATTAATCCTTTTAATATAATCCTTGAGAAGCTAATACATTTAACTATGCTTACTTTATTTTGGAAAAGGGTTCAGATTAGATCACTTGAAACTGCTGAGAGTATATTTCTTCAGGTAAAGTATGCATTCAGTCAGGAAATATTGACCTTCTTTTCTATATATAACTGAGCAATCACCCTGCTAGTTTATGACTCTCCCCACTGGTAGCATCATGTAATAAAAGGAGTTACCTGCTCATGCATAGAAAACCTATTTGTATTGCTACTTGTTTTGACCTGTGCAGTTAGGCAAAGGACTCTATGGGTTGTTGCCATTGGGAGGAGAAATTAATGGTGCAGCCAGGGTATCTTTGACGTCCTGTTTATTTACAAAGAATATACAAAATCCAGCTTCCCTAACCCACATAGGAATCAAACAACAGGAGACAGGGTTTTTTTGCCCACAGCTCCAAGCTCCTTTCAGCCAGCGCCAAGCCCAAAAGTTTTCTATCTAGGCTTTTCTCAGGATCACAATCCCAGTGCTCACCAGGCTGTGTTTGGCTTTCTGCTCCTTCTCTGTCTGTTCTGTTTCTTTGGTGTTACTTCTCACTCTCACTCCCCACCCTTACAAAAAAAATACTCAACAAACCTTTGGGGCAATACTATGTGCCATGTTTGGAGTGGTATTGCTTCAAAAAGGAGCTTATCTGTTTCTTACAAACGAAGGGTGGCAGGCACACACCCCAGATGCAATGACATTTGCCCCAATAACAATGATATTACTACACTGTCCTCCTCTCACTCCACAAAGGATGTTTGGACATTTCCCTCGACGAGACGGAACAGTGAGGTGAAAGCAGACAGCTCTTTAACAGCGCTAATCTTTAAAAACTGAAGGTGGACGAATTCAGATTAGGCACCAATTTTTCAACAGTGAATGTAACCAGGCATTGGAGCAATTTACCTATGAATGTGGTCAATTTTCCATCATATGATGTCTTTTTAAATCAAGATTGGATGTCTTCTTCCAAAAGAGAAGCTCAGCTCAGTCAGAAATTATGCACTTGATACAGGAATTACTGGGTGAAATTCTGCAGCCCGTGTTAGGTAGATCATCAGAATGGATCCCTTCTGGCCTAAAAGCTACAAATATATGAATGTCAAAGTGTATTCAAGCATGTGTGCTCATGCCATCCTCCAGTGGCTGCAATGCTCACAGGGAGTAAGACCTAATTGTACCATCTAAATATAAATGTTTCTCATAGGTTACTAGAAAGCAAAGGTGGGCTATGTTGATCCCTTGGTTCTATTCTCAGCTCCCACACTGGCTGTATAACGGTATTACCCTGAGCATATCATATAGCTCAGGGGTCAGCAACCTTTCAGAAGTGATGTGCCGAGTCTTCATTTATTCACTCTAATTTAAGGTTTCACGTGCCAGAAACACACTTTACCATTTTTAGAAGGTCTCTTTCTGTAAGTCTATAATATAGAACTAAACTATTGTTGTATGTAAAGCAAATAAGGTTTTAAAAATGTTTAAGAAGCTTCATTTAAAATTCAATTAAAATGCAGAGCCCTCCAGACCAGGGGCCAGGATCTGAGCAGTGTACTATATACCATATGCATACCATAGGCTGCCTACCCCCAATATAGCTTCTAAGTGCATTATGTTATTCAGCTGAAAAATAAGTAAAATAATACTTTGTACAGGGCCTGACCCAAATCCCAGTGAAGATAATGGAAGGACTCGCATTAACTTCAACGGGCCTTTTATCCAGCCTATAAAGTACTCTGAATTCCTCAAAGGAGAGGTGCTATATAAGTGCAAACAATTGCTTAGCCTTATTATCATCAGTAATAATAATCAGAGCACTGCCATATTTTCTCCACTGTTTAGAAAACCAGATCTTTTTCCAGAGCTGCTGCCGCATGAAAACACCACTATAACTTCTTAGAGTAACAGCCACATAAATTCAGTTACAAACTGAGTATATTCCTGGGCAATAAAATTTTTATTGCCTTTCTCTCTCTTTGTACTATATATTTTGACTATTTAATTAATTAGCAGTCATTTATACTGAAATAATGGCCAACTATGTAGCTGTCTTAAACCGTAGCAATCTGACAGTTAAAATTACTGTTCCTGTACTATACAGTTACAGTCATTTAAAGTAGAAATCAGAGATCTTGCCAGGTTAAAAAGAATCCCCTGCCATGAGGATGTTATAAAGTTTAAGTAGAAAGTTGATCCCCTCTGCATGAACTCAGAGAAACATCTTGCTAGTTGTAAGACCTTGCAGGATACAGTTTTTGCTTTATGCTTTCAAAATGATATTCTGACGCTGAATCTAGGCCCAGATTC
Source organism: Dermatemys mawii (assembly GCA_007922305.1). NCBI lineage: Eukaryota > Metazoa > Chordata > Testudines > Dermatemydidae > Dermatemys > Dermatemys mawii. The sequence goes on from ML677352.1 coordinate 29,391,532, forward strand.
ACCTTGGTTCTTTTTTTACACTCTCTTTTTTAATTACTGAGCTGTACTTGAAAATGGTTTGACTCTTTTTGATGTGTGGCAGCTGCTTGTGGACTAGAAGCAGGACTGTGCTTTGAAAATCAGGTTAAAGAAAATTCTGGTGTAAAAGCTGAATAAACCATCAATTTTCTGCAGACAACAAGAGAATGCCTGTGTATGCTGTGTCTTCCCTGATGGAGTACATGGCTACAATATGCTGTGCTTTTGTATCTTTGTGCTATACAATGGACTAACGTGATTCAGAACAGAAGGTTCTAAAATGATGGAAACATTTCTTTGACAGGTTAGTGGCGTGGTGGATGGGGGGTGTGTGTGGAGGAAAGGCAGTAAAATGTGACGTATCTTGATTTTTGTCACATTTTCACATGACATTCTCATAAGCAAACTAGGGAAATGTGGTTTGGATGAAATTACTGTGAATTGGGTACCCAATGGATTGAAAGATTCTACTCAAAGAGTGGTTATTGATGGTTCACTGTCAAAGTGAGAGGGTGTATCTAGTCTGGTCCTATAAAGATCAGTCCTGGTCCAGTTGTATTCAATATTTTTATTAAATATTGAATAATTGAGTGGAGAGTATGCTTATAAAATTTGCAGGTGATACCAAGCTGGGAGGGGTTGTAAGCACTTTGTTTTGAATTCTAATCCTGTCCTCCAATCTTGACAAACTGCAGAAATGCTCTGAATTAAACAAGATTAAATTCAATAAAGACAAAGTTCTTCATTAGGAAGAGAAAAAACAAATGCAGAACTAGAAAATGGGGAATAACTGGCTAGGTGGTAGTACTCCTAAAAAAATCTGGGAGTCGTAGGGATCACAAACTGAATAGAAGTCAATAATGTGATGCAACTGGAAAAAAAAAGTTACTATCGTTCTGGAATGTATTAACAGAAGTGTTGTATGTAAGACATGGGAGGTAATTGCCCCACCTGACTCCACACTGATGAGGCCTCAGCTGGAGTACTGAGTCCAATCCTGGGTGCCAAGCTCTAGGAAAGATGTGAACAAATTGGAAAGAGTCCAGAGAAGAGCAACAAAAAAGATAAGACTTATGAGGAAAGGTTAAAAAAACTGGGCAGGGCCTGGAGAAAAGAAGATTTAGGGGAGACCTGGTAAGTCTTCATTATGCTAAGGGCTGTTATAAAAAGGACAGTGATCAATTGTTCTCTATGTCCACTGAAGATAGGACAAGAAGCAATGAGCTAACTCTGCAGCAAGGGAGATTTAGGTTAGATATTAGAAAACACTTTCTAACTATGGTGATTAAGCTCTTGAATACATTTCTAAGGGCTGGGCTACACTGGGTGGAGGTTCGAACTAAGATACACAACTTCAGCTATGCTATTTGTGTAGCTGAAGTCAAAGTATCTTAGTTCGACTTACCTGGCTGTCCTCATGGTGGCAAGTTGATGGTGGCAGCTCCCCCGTTGACTCCACTTACTCCTCCTGCCAAGGTGGAGTAGAGGCATCAATTGGGGGGATTGATTTATTGTGTCTTGACAAGACGCAATAAATTGATTCCCAATATATCGAACATTACCTGCCGATCCGGCGGGTAGTATAGACGGACCCTAAAGGAAGTTGTAAAATCCCCATCATTGGAGGGTTTTACAATCAGATTGGACAAATACTTATCATAGATGGTCTAGGTTTACTTGGTCCTGACACAGTGCAGGAGGTGGGTTATGATGACTTCTCGACGTTCCTTCCAGCCTTACATTTATATGATTCTATTTTGGGCTGTCAATTAATCACAGTTAATGTACACAACTCAAAAATGTAATCATGATTAAAAAATTAATTGTGATTAATCACACTGTTAAACAATAAAATACCAATTCACATTTATTAAATATTTGATGTTTTTCTACATTTTCAGATATATTGATTTCTATTACAGCACAGATTACAAAGTGTACTGTACTCACTTTATATTATATTTTATTACAAATATTCACATTGTAAGAATGATAAACAAAAGAAATAGTATTTTTCAGTTAACCTCGAAAAAGTACTGTAGTGCAATCTGTTTATTGTGAAAGTGTAACTTACAAATGTAGATTTTTTTCTGTTACATAACTGCACTCAAAAACAAAACAATATAAAATGTTAGAGACTACAAGTCCACTCAGTCCTACATCTTGTTCAGCCAATCACTAAGACAAACAAGGTTGTTTACATTTAGAGGAAATAATCCTGCCTGCTTCTTATTTACAGTGTCATCTGAAAGTGAGCACAGGCATTTGCATGGCACTTCTGAAGCCAGCATTGCAAGGTATTTATGTGCCAGATATGCTAAACATTCATATGCTCCTTCATGCTACAACCACCATTTTCACAGGACATGCTTCCATACTATTGATGCTTGTGTCAGGGTTCCCTCCCCACTCTGAACTCTAGAGTACAGATATGGGGACCCACATGAAAAGACCCACTAAGCTTATTTTACCAGCTTAGGTTGAAAACTTCCGCAAAGCACAAGCTTCCTCTGTACATGGGGTGATGGGCTGCCACCACCAAGTATAAAGCAAAGAATCAGGGAAGAAACCACTTGGAATTCCTAATTCCCCAAAATATTCCCCCAAGTCTACACATCTCTTCCTGGGAAAAGCTTGAGAATAAACCCTTCACTAACTGCTGCAGGTGAGCCCAATCCAACCCTGGATCTTTAAAACAATGGAAAACAAGTCAGATGCTTAAAAGAAGAACTTTAATTAAAGAAAAGAAAAAAAGGATTACCTCTATACAATCAGAATGGAAGTACTTTTACAGGGTCACCAAAAAGATTAAAACAAAAAACAAAACCTCCCCACAGAGGAATCCCCTCTGCTTAATTTCAAAGTTAAAGCGAAAACACAGGGATATTTTCCTAAAGCATGAGAAATTCACAAGTGAGAAAGAAATATAATCTAACCCACCTTGCCTGGCTATTACTTACTATTTGTGATGTTCAGAAATTGATATAGAACGAGAAGGAAAGAAGAAACAGCTGTCTGGCTCCTTTGAAATCCTCAAAGCAAATGAGCAACAAACAAAGGCACACAGAACAAAAGCCTTCCCTCCCCCAGATTTGAAACTTTCTTCAGTCCCATTGGTCCTTTTGGTCAGGTGCCAACCAGGTTCTCTTAGCATCTTAGCCCCTTACAGGTAAGTCTTAACCCCTTACAGGTAAGGAGGAATTCTAGGCTACTTTATGGTTATGACAGCTTGTAAAAATACTAATGTGTTAATTAAATTTGTGGCTGAACTCCTTGGGAGAGAACTGTATTTCCTCTGCTCTGTTTTACCTGTATTCTGTCATATAGTTCATGTTATAGTAGTTTTGGATGATGTCCCAGCACATGCTCATTTTAAGAACACTTTCACAGTAGATCTGACAAAATGCAAAGAAGGTACCAATGTGAGATTTCTAAAAATAGCTACAGCACTCGACCTAAGGTTTAAGAATCTGAAGTGCTTTCCAAAATCTGAGAAGGAGCATGCTTTCAGAAGTCTTAAAAGAGCAACATTCCCATGCGGAAAATACAGAACCCGAACTACCAAAAAAGAAAATCGACCTCTGCTGGCGGCATCTGACTCAGATGATGAAAATGAATATGCATCAATCCACTCTGCTTTGGATAGTTATCAAGCAGAACCCGTCATCAGCATGGACACATGTCCCCAGAAGTGGTGGTTGAATCATGAAAGGACATATGAATCTTTAGCACATCTGGCACATAAATATCCTGCAACACTGACTACAACAGTGCCATGCAAATGCCTGTTCTCACTTTCAGGTTTTTCATTCTCTCTTTCATTATCTCCTGCAAATTGTAACCAAACTTATTTGTCTGAGTGTTTGGCTGAAGTAGGACTGAATGGACATGTAGGCTCTAAAATTTTACAATGTTTTATTTTTGAATGCAGTTATTGTTTTGTACATACTTCTACATTTTAAGTTAAACTTTCATGATAAAGAGATTGCACTACAGTACTGGTATTAGGTCAGGGTGGGCAAATGTTTTGGCCTGAGGGCCACATCAGGGTTCAAAACTGTATGGAGGACTGGGTAGGGAAGGCGGTGCCTCCCCAAACAGCCTGGCCCTGCCCTCTACCCACTTCCCACCCCCTGACTGTCCCCCTCTGAACCTACAAGCCATCCAACCACCCCCCTGCTGCTTGTCCCCTGACTGCCCCTCCAGAGACCCTCCCACCCCTAATCAACTCCCATCCCTACCCTTCCAACGCCTCTGCTCCCTGACTTCCCCACCCCCCAGCCACACTCCTGCCCCCCTGACAGGCTCCCTGGGACTCCCATGCCCTATCCAACGCCCCCCTTCCCAGTCCCCATCCCCTGACCGCCCCCCGAGGCCCTCTGCCCCTTATCCACCATCCCCCCTCCCGTCCCTTACTGCACCATCAGACATGCTGCCAAGCTGATCTGCCGGAGCATGCAACCCTGCACCCCAGAGCACTACTCATGTGGTGCTCTGAGGCCTGGGCCGGGGGAGGGGAGGGAAGCGTAGGAGCGGCCGGGAGCAGCCTCTCCAGCCTAGAGCTCAGGGGCTGGACAGGAAGAGCCCGCGGGACGGATGTGGCCCATGGCCTGTAATTTGCCCACCCCTGTATTAGGTGAATTGAAAAATACTATTTCTTTTGTTTTTTTACAGTGCAAATATCTGTAATAAAAATAAATAGAAAGAGAACACTGTACACTTTGTTTTCTGTGTTGTAACTGAAATCAATATATTGAAAAATGTAGAAAATGTAGAAAACATCCAAAAATATTTAAATAAATGCTATTCTATTAACACCATGATTAATCGCTTGACAGCCCTAATTCTATTATTTAAGGCTTTAGAACTCCTACTTACTGTAGCAGCCTTAATATTTATCTTTCTGCATATGTATCATAGCTTATGAGAATAGCATACTGTAAACATTGTACCACTGCTAGCTAGAGAATTGATAAATCAAGAGCATGTCAATGAAAGTAAGACAGGTATGATCTCATGCTGCTTCTAGACAGTGAGAGATCTGTGATGGATAGCTGACCTTTCAGATGTAAGGGAAGGAAAATATATTTTTCTGTTTATACATACTAGGGTTCATGATTAAAATTATTTTAAAAAAACTGTTTTAGATCTAATGCTTTGAGGACTCAGTTTGAGAATATTATTGAAGCAGTTAATAAAAAACCCCTACTTAATTCAAATACAATGATCACTTCCACCTACAGGCCTTCCAGAAAGTTAGGGCTTGATCCAAAGCCTACTGAGTTAACTGACAGACTTCCATTGACTTCAGTGAACTTTGGATCAGGTCTTTAGAAAGCAATTTGGGTAGTGAGGTGAGAAATTTGAAATGGCCAGTGTGTGAATAGTATGGACACTATGCTTCATTCTTCTCACATCAGTTCACATAATAGATTCCAGCTCAGTCCAATGCGAAGTAATACATTTCCAAAAATGGCCAAGGCAGATGCAGATACTAAAAGGTACATTTGTGAATGGGCATTTTAAACACACTTCTCCAGTGTGTTATTTTTGAACATTTATCCTTAATTTGGTCATGGATTTTGCTTTTAGTTAGTCCTAGGGTCCTATTCTGATTGGACCTACACCTGTTAGATCCAAATGTAATGTCACTTAGATGAGAGAATGGTGGAAACTAAAAGGATACGCCACTGAATACCACTGTAATGTAAATTACTATAGCCTAGGACATAAATACCTAGTATTCACAGTGATGCTGTGTGTCAAGATCTTGTTTCAGATTCATGCCTTCTATATTCTCCCTTTTTCCCCCTTTAAAATGTATCTTTAAAATGATGGATCCACCAATAAAAATATTAGGATTTGATTACATTTAGTAACAGTGGTTTCTTCTTTGGATAACAGTGGTTTCGTCTTTGGATCATTTCAAATTATTTTGATCTTGCTGGCATGTTAGATGTTTGAGAATGTGCAGAGCAGATTTACCACATCAGAAATGGCAGCACCAAAAGTGATAGCCCAAGTGAACAGTTACTTTTCATATATAAATATCGACAAGCTTCTTTGAATCATAGCACCTGCTTAAAGAGGCTATTACGTTGTTTTACTGATTGCAATGGGATATTCACAGCTCACGCTAAAGTTTATACTTTGCTCCTAGTGTATATTTTCCAATAAAGAGGAGTTTCTGTGCTGCTGTATAAAATCACCCAAACCTCAGTTCAATGTGTGATATATTTTACTTCATAATACAAATCCACCTCTTCTCTCACCCACAGGAGATAATGGATATGCACAACTGCCTATTCCTGCATCCACAGATGTCAAAGGCAAACCCTGAAGTGCCAAATATCAAGGCAGTTCCCTGGGGTGGTAAATGAAAATATGGAACATTTTAAACTTGTCTTAGTCATTTGTCATTGAATTACTGTATAATTTAGGGTCCATTTATGATTTCAGATAAACAGGCCATTGGAGTCAGATTCTGAAGTTGTCAATAAAAGGGTTTAGACTGTGAAGGAAATTAACAAGGTGTGCAAAGCGGCCGTCAGATTCTACTTGTGTAGCTGGGCTGCAGACACTCTCTGGATATGGGAAGAGAATGTGTCTGTTGCTCTCCTTTCATGGATTTGTTGCTATGTGCATATATGTGCAGGGATATATTGCATCCCCCCAACATGTCCATGCTGTCTCCACAGTCCACAAAGTCAGCCATGGAGATCTCTTCTGTATTGGGAGTTTCCATGCTTTTATAAACCTGGGCAGGAGACCAGCTTCTGATGCATCCATGCATACATAAGGACCTTATTTTGCAAGTACCTAACTACATATATGTTAAAAAAAATTGACTGTATAATATACATTCACATATCTGAGATCAGAATTTGGTTACTGATTTGAATAATTGTCAACTAAAATCTTACACAGTGACTTTACTCTAGCAGCATTTGTATGACAAGCTTACCCAGTTTTGTTCATATCTTGAAAAGCAGATGGGAAGCATCTCACTGAAGCAGCTCAAAGACAAACTGCTTGATTTCTCTGTCCTGTAAAAGCCAGGATCAATTCCATATTCCTGTCAGATAATATTGTACAACTTCATCATCATCTGCCATCATAAATTATTTCTAATGTTTCATCACAGTTTGTCTTTGTCTCAAATTTAATCTTGTAGAAAAAAATCTTGCTCTTGTCATTGGCTTGTAAACAGATATGTGTGCTGGACAGTGTCCCTGTTCATATTTGATTGTTGCTGGATGAGCAGCTTGGTGAGACCAAAGTAGCTGTGGGAAGATAATGTGACTACACAGTTATAGCAAGAAACATTGTTAGGATCATACAGTAATATTTTAAGAAGCACCCATAGATGTGTTAAAAATGTCAATAAGAGAACCTTTAAATTAAAAATGATAATAATTAAAAGAAGCTCTGCCATCTGTCATAATAACAGAGCCATCAATTATTATCATGATGTCATCTTTTAAAGGAAAATAAATGCACCAGAAATTGAATTACCTGCATGCCGATGCTCTGGACATTTGTTTAAATTAACAGTAATAAACAGATGGGAGTAGCATATTTGTGGTCAATTGTACTAACCCTCATTTGCATAAAAGTAAGGAAGTGGTTTGACTTGATCAGTTCCATTGCAGAGTAGACATGGATTATTCTTCCCACTGGATAGGACCATGCATTACTGGATGAGCAATTAAAATAAATGTTCGACCTATCTGAATAACTTTACACACGCTGGAATTATGTTAAAGATGAGTTCAAGTCACAACATTGTAATCCAGATATCAGATCTCCCATGGTGAGAGGGTGTTTGGAGCTGGTGATGCAGTTCAAATACCATACAGAAAGCAGCCAGTCTCCAAATTTTGGATTTAGCCCAAATTTTGTAATCTGATCCCCCTACAAACACATATAAGTATGCATTCAGAAGAAGCAGAGCATTCTCAAAAGCAATTGAAGTTAATGAGAGCTTAACTCTGGACCTCAGTGGAAGCAGAAGTAGTCTGCTTGACCTTTAGGGCTCTCTAGGCTGATGCTTGACCTTTGGGGCTCTCTAGGACCCAGATCCTGGGTGGAGAGGCAGAAAAAAGACTGCTCAATCTAGCAGGAGTCAGGAGAAGGGTCAGGAGAAGGGTCCTTATTTATGATTCCCTGTCCTGGAGCTGTCTTGATGTTGGTCCAATTCCTGGTTGGTTGTGCTGCCTCAAATTTACTAAAAAATTGGAACCAAATTATTTTACAAGCATTGAAATACTCTCTGTGATTCTGCTGCTTTCTTTAGAGATCTTCAGGGAACCAACTGACTTTCTAGCTTGAAGAAATTTTTCTTCTTTAAAGAAAAACAAATGCATTATTTATTTCAAAACTGAGCACGATAGTCAAATATTTTTTCCCCATTTTGCCAGCATCAGGAAGCAGGAAGGTCTGGTTTAAGTTCATCCTGCCAAATTTCTCTTTCAGGTATAAAAACTATATGTGAGAATGCTGGAACTCTAAGTGGCTTTACAACTCCAGAGTACCAGCTAATACATATACATAATTTTTAAAATGTAATTATTCTGAAGTTGATAGTTCTTGCTGCTGCCTGCAATTACTATCTATTTAATACTGTTGCTTTGACTAGACCCAGATATTTATCTGGAACTGTTAGCAGGGAAAAGTAAATAAATATTTAAAAAAACTTAAGTACATATCATGATAAGGGTGGACATATATCCGTTTATGACTTTGAATGATTAAAATAACCAGCAAAGCAAAGATAATCCTTACCATAAACAAAGCCTCTTTCAAAATGCTGCACAATGAAATCCCCTACATGGTGCCACCAAGCAACTATGGGCCAAATGTCAAATATGTAGATTCTCTACTAATTCATCTCCTTTTCTGAATTGCTAGTGGTCTCTAGCACGTATATTAACTGTTGGCTCTTGCTTTGTTCTCTTACACATTTGCTTATTTTTGTGTTTCAAGTCTTCACTTTACAACTTTTAACTTCCACTTGGTGGGTAGTGCTCATGTTTCTGTTCTAGAGGCCAAAAATAAATTGTCTCCACAAGTTTTTCACTCATATCAATTTATACACACAACTTGCATTTGCTCTTACAAATGGGCATTGACATGCATGAATCAAATAATGCATAATTAACAGTAGTACCCATTGTTCTGTGCAATTTTTTTTTGCGGGGGTTGGCAGGGGAGTCTGAATCCACATTTGAAAATGTGGTGCTCTCCCATGATTGCAAGTGTCAAAAATCCTCTCCTAAACAATTTATCTATGGTACCTTCTATCTTCCAAAGGCTTTCCTTACACCTTTTTCTTTCCTTCACCTCACCTTCTTTGCATGGAACTTGGCCTAGGTCAACATAGCACATTCACAGGTTCTGTAATCTATTATTTTTTTGCCCCATTTTGTGTTCAGGATTATTTTTGGCCTTTGTGTATAATCTTTTTGTTCAGTGATCAACCATGGTTCTATTGTCTGTGGTTGACAAATCGCTAGAAGGCAAATTTCCCTGATCTCATGATGCAGCTAAGAAGAATGCTACTTTCTGGTAACTATTACATATAAATTGAATGGTACAGGTGTTTGCAGTCAAAGGGAATATTACTTTTTTTATGCTGCCACACTATATTCCTGCTTGCTTTTTTCTGGGTTAAATAAAATACCAACATTCTATCAGCGTAGAGCCCAACAACAAAGAGCTATCCAGTAATGTATTGTCTTCCTAACTGTATTTTTTATTTTTATTCAACCTCAGTAACTCTGTCTCACAAGTGAGAGTTTTACCTTTTACCCTTTTTTCAATATGTTTTCAATCTTATCCATTCTCAGGAAAAGCTCAGTAACACACTCAATCCTAACCTAACTGGCTTTGTTCAGGTGCCAATCTCCATCCATCCAGCATAACCTTTTTCACTTGCAACAATTTATTGAATAAGGAGGAAAAAAAGATACAAATATAAAGTATACCTAACACAAAACTGAGTTGGTATAAGTGAGGACACAGCTATTACTTTCAACTAGTATTAAAAGCAAACATGTTATAAAGTCAGGAATTTGCCTTTTAAAGCTTATCAAACCCTAGTACACATCAATTTTATAAATTTTTAAAGCAAAATCTAACTCTAACTTATAATACACAGGAGTGTATTTTAAGATATAATTTGCACTCACATTTTCTCTCTTCTAAAAATAAAAATAACATTGATACTAAAGAAAAATAAGACTCAAACATAATGGATGAATAATTCAAGAATATCAAAGTTAAAACACATAAAGGCAGAAGGCAGTCTCTTATGCATGTTCACTTGGACTGTAAGAAACAGTGTACTCTGTCCAGTTGTACAGCAAGTATAAATAGATTGTAATATCACACCATTGAGAGACTGTTTCATTTTCTTTTTCAGACTCCATTGATTATCATTGGGTATTACCATAGTGAAAATGTTGAGGTCAAACAGTTATGTTTCTACACCTGTTATTATTGAGGTTTTATGATTATAATATTAGACGCTCACCCCCAGTCAGCAATGTAGTTAACCATGAACCTCACCTTAAGCACATCAGTACTCCCATTGACTTCAACATCAATATTGTTTTCAGTGGGGTAAGATTCTATTCGACATGAGGACAGGTATCACAATCTGGCTCATAAAATGTAAAACTAAATAATTTACAATCTAGAGTCCTTCAATGTGACCATTATAACTTATCCTCGATTAAGGACTCAGACCTTATCCTCCCTGCCCCCATCTGCCTCCCACTGAAATCAATGGCAGAACTCCTCTTGCTTTTATGATCCTGGATTCAGGCTAGATAACCATAATGCTTTTGATGTTTTAAAAAGAAAGTTTGGGAGAATCTGGATGAAGACAGAAGGGGGGAAAGGAAACTGTGAGGTTTTCTAACTGACCATTTTTATTGATCAGGGTTTTGAAAAATAAAATGACCATTTGAGTTGAAGAAACATAATAAAAAATGTCTCAGTCTGCATAACACAGAGTTCAGACAATTTTACTTTTAGGAGATTAGCATATTTTTACAATATTCACACACACACACACACACACACACAGATACATTTAACCTCCTCTTGCAGAAGAGATTCTTTTGTAACAAAATCTGATTAGTTGTGACACAAACTATGTTATCTATCTAATTAAGTGACCTTGTGGGTGAGTCTCTTTTGAGAAGATGTTCTGACCCTTAATGACAAGTTTAAATGAGGCGAGAAACTCACTCTGAAGGGAGATAGAGACTCTCCTTTGCAACCTGTTTTATATAGTGAAAGATGCTAATAATATTTAGCTCTTATATAGTAATTTACATTTTTTCAAAGTGTTCTACAAACAGTCACTAATTATTCTTCACAACACCACCGTGAACTGAGTGTCATGAAGTAGCATGATGTTTCTGCTAAGTTACAATACAATGTCATAGACTAAACATTGTTTTATTTCTGTTATTCTGTCCTATTCTGTATAGATTCATATTCTTCACTCATCACAAGAATACCCAAGCACCTTCCAGTAGTGAATTAAGCAATGTGACTAACATCTGTCATGTTTGTTCTTCAGTCCCTCTTCCCCACCTCCAAGAGAAGAAGTGTAGGGATTCTTCTAGGTTAGAGTTTCCCAAACTGGTCTATAGAGCACTTGCTGGTGGTTCATGAAGAGTTGGCTGAGTAGATGGGTCTGGCTGTCCTTGTTCCCAGATCAGAGAAAACTGAACACATGGTAAGAAAGGGATGAACTGAAGAGCAAGAAAAGACAATAGTTATGCTCTAAAGATAGCTAAAATAATATAAATATTGGCCAAACAGCTTAGAGAGAATTTTTAGACAATATGTTGTTTATTAATTCTTCTCTTCAGACAGTCACTATTAATTAATTCTGTAGCACAGTTGATCACATGGTATTGTTTCTGCTCCATCATGGGATGTCTGAAATTTTTTAAACAGAAGAAAAACAAATAGTGAGTGGTGCTTAGTGAACAATAATGTACAAATTCTGTTACAAATTTTCTAAATTCACATTCAGTTTGTGAAATCTTTGGAATTTGCAAACATTTTCAGGAATACTGAGTACTTGTAAGTAACTATTAATATGATCCCATGAATCTTAGCAAAACGGACATAGTACTATCGTTCACTACAATATTAGTTAATGTTTTTTATTATTCCATCATCTCTAGCATTGACAAGGAATGAAATAGCATTATGGGCTTATTTTGATCTCAGATAGCATATTAATTATTAATAATGTAGATCATTTTATGTATTGAGAAGAATGTACTTATAACTGATGCTCAGCTCGGATCATGCCATCTGCCAAAAGGTCTATTAAAACAGATACTCATGTGTAACACACCTGTTTTCAAAGATGCTCCAACTGGGAGGTTTAAGCTCTCTCCATCAGTTATGCATGTGGTACCATTAGAAACAAACACCTCAGGAACAGTATAACGCCTGATGTCATTCTCTTGTGGATGACTCCCTGGGAAGGGGAGCAGAATTGGATAGCTGCATGATATTGTGTACACACACACACATTATACAGTTGCTAATAAAGGGGAACAACTACTTTGGAATAAGAAAACAAGTAGCAAACAGCATGACTGCATTGCACATGGAATTTCTATGTTACATCTGCTGATGATGCTGCCTTTCCCCTGAATAAGAACTTTTGAGTCAAATTCTGCTCTCACTTGTAGCCATATGGGTCAAAAGGGAGTTGTAATACATATCCAAAGGCAAAATGTGGCCTAAATTGTCTGTAAATGTATTGTACTCATTTATATATTGGGCCAAAACCTGAGGTCCTTCTTTAGGCCCCAGTTCAACAAATCATTTAGGCGCACACCGAAGTCCATTCCTACTCAGTGAAGCACTTAAACACATATTTAACTTTAAGTGTATGCTTAAGTCCTGCTGAAATCTCATAAACACACTGTCAATTCTGGCCTATTGAACTTGGTGAAGTAATATCACATTTAGGTTTGCACAGCCTGAATGAGTCGCACAGGAATACATGTTTAGAAATGGAGTTCCTAGGTGCATGTGTAAAATATGTTGTGACAATATCCACAACAACCCTTTCTTTTTAACAAAGAAAAAATGTCATTTTGGGTCGACCTGCAACAAAAAGGAATGTAAAAATTTTTCAGTGAAAAAATAGTCAGAAAAATCAAGTTACAAAAAGTTTGTTTCAACCCCAAACTAAATATTTTGATTTGTTTCTGAGGGTTTATTACCGTTTTATAAAATAAATCAAAGGAAACTTTTGAAAGAAAAATTGTTTTAAATCACAAAAACAAATTTGACTTTTTCATTTTTTTGTTTGTTTTTTTGGGGAGGGGGTTTTGGCTGGAACAATTCAGTGAGTTCAACACAAATTCACAAAATGTTTTGGTTGATCCAAATCTGCATTTCTCATCAAGAAAATGTTTCATCTGCAAAATTTCACCCAGATGTTTGAATAATTAATAATGCTATATATAGTGAACAATAGGCTTGAATTCCTTGGTACAGCATATGGAAGCTGTTTTCCTATGCATCGCAGAAGATGAATTTCTAGATTGAGAAACTACTTCCCTATTAACCACAAACTCCTGCACTATGATTTTCAAAAGTGTGTAATAGTTTTAAGATGCCTCATTATTTAATAACTAAACTTGATACATCATAGAAGAGACTGATCTTCAGAAAGTGCTTAACACCTACACTCTGGAAATCAAGTCTTTCTAAGATGTCTCAGGTTAGGTGCCCAAAACTTGAGGCACCCAAAATCACTAGTCACTATTGAATTTCTTGGCCCGGTGTGTTTATGATGAAGGAACTTCCCCCTTTTCATTTCTGTGGTCTAGTTTACACTGAAGTATGATACAATGTTGATTTCAAGTTATATTTGAGTTATTACTGTGGCCAAGAATAGGGGAGAATTAATCAAGTTCTTCTATTAGAAATCAGGGATATCTAGGAAAAGACTGATTAAGTTTGAGAAACTATATGGGCATTGAGAGTAAAGCCACCTGAACAATAGATCCCTTGAATGAAAAGAGTTGGTAATAAGAAGCACTGTTCCTAAGAGACCATATCAACAAAGTATCATGATAATGTATTTTCATTTTAAATAAGAACGTTGATTGGTTAATACATGTAATGAGTAAAGGTATCTATGGTACATCAAAGATAGGGCTAAGCATTTATAATAACCTGATTTTCAGAAGTGCTGACTACTGTCAGCTCCCAAAGAAGTCAATGGGAAATCAGGCCATTATTTTTACACTGAAAATCCAATAGGAAGTGAAGGATCAAGATGAACCTAACTAAAATGTGTTACAAGAACTAAAGGCCTGATCTAAACATCTTTGAAGTCAATAGAAATGACATTGTTGACAGAGCAATTCCCCCCAACAATGAAAAATTAGCCACTAAAGACTATAAGGTGGATAGAAAGCTGGCTAGATCATCGGGCTCAGTGGGTAGTGATCAATGGCTCCACGTCTAGTTGGCAGCCGGTATCAAATGGAGTGCCCCAACGCTCGGTTCTGGGGCTGGTTTTGTTCAATATCTTCATTAATGATCTGGAGGATGGTGTGGACTGGAGGATGGTGTGGACTGCACCCTCAGGAAGTGGAGACTGAAAAATTCATTACAATAGTTCAGTGTAGCCCTGATTCAATGAGAAACTATTTATATGCATTGAAAATATAAATGAAAGAAAGCATGAATGCTGAGAGCCTTTGTAGCCTAGAGATATTTCAATATAATACATGATTTCAAATGTCATATACAACTAACAGCTTTGCAGTGAAGAGAAAGAAGCTTGAATTAATGAGTTATATATGATAAGCTAAAGATTTTACTATTGCCTCAACATTTGATCAGAATAACATAAATGCTTATAATAAACTAAGAATATAGTTACAAATTACCTATTGTTACACGTAATGGTGAATTTCAAGAGAAATTAGAAGTATTTTTGAGTTAAGTTCATATTAGAGGTCAATGTGTCATATTTGCAAGAAATGAAAAGTCTTGGCTATATATCTTTATGTGGGAATGAAATTTCAGAATGAATTGACAATTTGGTAGTTAACTGGTTGTTTTGATGTATGCATTCTTATTTTAGAATACAATTGGTTGAACAGTAATAACTATTGTGCGGATTTGCTTGCCTCAGAGATTCATGACAGCCCCCAGTTTGGCCACTTTTGCCAGTCACTCAAACCTGCCGTTCACTCAGTTAACCTCATCACTGGCCAGTGTGGGGAAAAGGAGGAGAACTGCACTGCAGTCTCTGCTGACCCACTTAGTGGGTCGGGGACAGGCCAGAGACCTTCCCCTCTGGTGGGACCCACAGTCCAGGTCAACTCCTCTTATATCCAATAGGGAATTGGGGGGATGGAAGAAACCCAGGCCCACCCTCTATGCCAAGTTCCAGCCCAGGGCCCTGTGGATTGCAGCTGTCTACAGTGTCTCCTGTAACAGCTGTGTGACAGCTACAATTCCCTAGGCTACTTCCCCGTGGCTTCCTCCAAACACCTTCTTTATCCTCACCCCAGGACCTTTCTCCTGATCTCTGATAATGCTTGTACTTCTCATTCCTGCAGCCGTTGACCTTCTCACTTCAGCTCTCACTCCCATTTCCTCGCACGTGCCTCCCTAACTGAAGTGAGTACTTTTTAAACCAGGTGACCTGATTAGCCTGCCTGCCCTAATTGAGTTTAGCAGCTTCTTAATTGGTTCCAGGTGTCCTAAATAACCTGCCTGCCATAATTGGCTCCAGCAACTTCCTGAATGTTCTGGAACAGCCCATTATCTTACTCAGGAAAAGGGGATCTGCTTAATCTGGGGCTAATATGTCTACTTTCTATCACTTTCCCTTTAGCCTTCTGTCCTGACCCTGTCACACTATGTAACTTTTGATGGATCTAAAGTTTGATTGGAAAACAGATATGTTTGTATTAAGGAAGAAGAATACCATATTGGTACCAAAATAACTTACCCAGAATATTATAGACTCAGAATAAATTGACTATTGTATTTTAATAATTTCATTTACTTCAGTTTTGTTTATTGGTTGGTTGTGAGTTTTAACACATGTTCAAACCTTCAATTAAGCTCTATAAATCCCATCATCTTGATTGTACTTTCTGTAACTTCATATTTATCTTTAAATTCTGTTTTGATTATAAATCATATACATTTGTAAGAGTTTTTAGTTAAGCAACCCCACATTTAATAATTTCATGAGAAACATGATCTGGGAAGAGCCTGAATTGGGCTGGTATGTAGCATTATGGAATATGGGACATCTCCTAACTTCTTCAAGGCCTCAATTTCTTTCTTTCTTTCTTTCTTTCTTTCTTTCTTTCTTTCTTTCTTT